>PVKE010028321.1:0-21005 GCA_004027555.1 Craseonycteris thonglongyai | reverse complement strand
TCTTCAGTGCATATTTATTTCTATTTTACTTTTTGACAGATAGAGAGAGAGACAGAGACAGAGACAGCTAGAGAACCGAACTGTGGGAACTCCCCAGTTCAGCACGTGGGTCCTGCCTGGGCCGGAGCCGGGATTCGATCCTCGGTCCTCATGGCCCCAAAGCGAGCGCTCAACCCGCTGAGCCGTCCCGGCTTTTCCCAATGGTCCTTATTTTTACTTAAGCATTTCAGGGAGAAAGGATGACAATTACTAAAAAAGAGTTTGGTGAATATATCTTCCCAACAAGACTTTTATCTTACAGAACCAAAGACATACTTCATTTACACAATTAGCAGATATTTATTAAGAGCTTACTTACCATGTGCTGTTCTCAGTGGGGGCAATGATAACATAAGAGGACCATATAAAAATAATTTACTGTCTTGTAAATACAAGTACTCATGCCTGTCATCCAAGAAAAAGAGCAATCCTCCTCCCTTTTTTTAAAGATTGTTTTGGTATTGTTTTTGACAGAGAGGGAGAGAGAGATAGAGAGAGACAGAGACAGAGAGAAGAGGGAAGGCCCAGAGCAGTTTCCACAGTTGCACATCATCAGCTTTTGCTATAGTTTCACTCCACAGGTGGGTGCAGGTCTGTGCAGGGCAAGAACCAGGCCTCGGGGCCTCCTGCATGGGAAGCTCACCAGGGGCAGGAGCCCAAACCAGGGGCCTCCCACAAGGGAAGCTTGAACTGGGGGCACACCCCAGTTCAGCATATGGATCCACACAGGCAGGGGCCAGGATTCAATCCTCGGATCCTGGGGCTGCAAAGTGAGCGCTCAGCCTGCTGAGCCATCCCAGCTTCCCCAATCCCCTTTCTTTTGTGTGTCTTCACGAACAATCATTTGTGATGTCTAATGCATTTCATTTGGTGTTGTGTAGTGGAGAGCCCCTGCTCTCACAGTTGTTTTTGGCTTCACCTCTACATTTATTTATTTGTTTGTTTGTTTATTCATTCATTCATTGTTAAATTTATTGGAGTGACATTGATTGATATCAATTACATTGTCTTCAGGTGTACAGTTCTACATTATATTGTCTCTACATCACATTATGTGCTATCCACCCAGAATCAGCTCACTTTCCATCACCGTATGTTTGATTCCCCCTCCCTACTTCCCCATCCCCAGCTCTCCCACCCACCTCCCCCCTTACCCTCAGGTAACCACTAAACTATTGACTGTGTCCATGAGTCTTTGTTTCTTTGTTCCTTTCAGTTTTATATTCCACCTATAAGTGAGGTCATATGTTTTTTGATTCTTTCATTCTGACTTATTTCGCTTAATAAGATGGTTTGAAGGTCTGTCCATGTTGTCACAAATTGCTGTATTTCATCTTTTCTTATTGCTGAGTAATATTCCATTGTATAAATGTACCACAACTTCTTTTATTTATTTATTTTTAAAAATTTATTTTATTGATTTTTGACAGACAGAGAGAAGGGGGAGGGCCCAGAGCAGTCTCCATAGTTGACATTAGTTTTTCATATAGTTTCACTCCACAGGTGGGCGTGGAGCTGAGCAGGGCAGGAACTGGGCTGGGAGCCTCCCACAGAGGTCCCGGCAAGAACTGAACTGGGGGTACACCTCAGTTCAGCATGTGGGTCCGCATGGGCCAGGATTCGATCCTCAGTCCCCAGGGCTTCAAAGCGAGCACTCAACCCGCTGAGCCATCCCAGCTTTCCCACCACAACTTCTTTATCCAGTCATCTATCAGAGGACACTGGTTGATTCCACTACTTGGCCACTGTGAACAGTACTGCAATGAACCACAAAAGGCCCCGAATCACCAAAGCAATCTTCCAAAAAAAACCTAATAATAATAAAGCTGATGGCATCACACTCCCTGACTTCAGTCTATACTACAAAGTGTCAATTATCCAAGCAGCTTGGTATTGAAAAAGAAACACAAACAGACCAATGGAACAGAATTGAAAACCCAGAAATAAACCCAAAAATAATGTAGACAGATAATCTTTGACAAAAGGAGCAATAAATATACTTTTATTTATTTTTTAATTAAATTTATTTTTGACAAGATATAATTCATACACCATACAATTCTTCCTTTTAAAGTTTTGCAATTCATTGGTTTTTAAATGTTCACAAAGTGGTGTAACCATCACCCCTCTAACTTCACAATACTTTCATCATTTCAAAAGAATCCTCCTACTTATAGTAGTTACTATACTCTCATTTTACCTCAACCTTCCCTAATTCAAGGCAGTCACTAATCTACTTTCTGTCTGTATGGATTTTCCTGTTCTGGAAATTGCATATAAATGAAATCATACAATATGTGGCCTTTGTGTGTGAATTCTTTTACTTAACATAATGTTTTCAAGGTTTATCCATGTTGTAGCATGTATCAGTCCCTTTTTATGGCTAAGTAATATTTTATTGTATAGATGTTGCACAGTTTATTTGTTCATCAGTTGATGGAAGTTTGAGCTGTTTTCACTTTTAGCGTTATGAATGTTGCTATAAACATTTGTGTACAAGTTTTTGAGTGACTGTTGGGAACCGGTCAGGAGCCTGAACGGAAAGGTTTCTGGGGGCCTTGATGGCAAGGCCTCGGCTCCCTTGACCTCCTGGGAAGGACCGACCTGGGGCCTGGATGGCAGGGCCTCGGCCTGCCTCCCCTTCACCTCCCCTTGTGATTCTCTATAGAAAAGAATGTGTACGTGAAGCTTCGCATGAAGGTCAGACTAGTTGATTGGTTACTAGGCTGGGGTTAAAAAGATATGTATGGGGAAGGGTCTGCTTGTTCTTGATAACAAATCTGCTTATGCTAATGAATAACCCACGCTGTACTTTAGGACTGTCTCTTAATCTCTTCCCTATTCCTTGTAATGATGTTAACTTCTGCTATATAAAGCAAGAAATAAAGCTAGTCGGGGCTGTCCTATTGAGGGCAGTCGGCAGGTCATTTGGTCTGTCTCAATTTCCACCACTCAAACTCGGGGACTTCGTTCAGCCAGGTTGATTCCCGGTACAAGTGACCACATGTTTTCATTCTCTTCAGTAATACCTAGGTGTAGAATACTGTCATATGATAACTCCATGTTTAACATTTTTAGGAACTCCAAACTGTTTTCTACAGTGACTGAACCATTTTATAGTCCTACCAGCAGTGACTGAGTTCCAATTTTTCCATATTTTTTCTCACCAACACTTGTTATTATCCTTTTTTAAAAATTATATCTATCCTTGTTGGTATAAAATGGTATCTCATTTATGGTTTTAATTGCATTTACCTAATGATGATGTTGGGCATCTTTTCAAATGTACTTATTGGTAATCTGTGTATATTTCTGAAAAATATTCAGATGTTTTACCCATTTTAAAATTGAGTTTTTGGTCTTTTTGTTATTGTGTTGTATAAATCCTTTATATATTTGTCTCCTATCAGTTATATCATTTGCAAATATTTTTCTCCCATCTTGTGGGCTGTTTTTTTGCTTTCTTGATAGTGTCATTTGAAGCACAAAAGTTCTAAATTTTGATGATATACAATTTATTTTATCTTTTGTTGCTATAGTTTAGTGTTGTATTTAAGAAACTATTGCTCATAAACTTTTGCTCGTGTTTTCTTCTAAGAGTTTTATAGTTTTCGATCTGATACTACTTAAGGTCATTGATCAATTTTGGGTTAATTTTTGTTTATGATATAATGATAAACTAATGTGTCAACTTGACTTCATTCCTTTGCATGTGCTTATCCAGTTGTGCCAGCATAGTACCATTTATTGAAAAGACTATGCTAACCCCCATTGAATTGTCTTGGCACTCTTGTAGAAATCAACTGACCATAAATGTAAATAATTTATTTTTGGACTCCCAGTTCAATTCCATTGATCTATCTACTATTATGTTAATATCTCATTGAATGGGTCACTATAACTTTGTAATAATTTTTGAGATTGAGAATTGTGATTGTAACTTTGCTCTTTTTTTTTTTTCCCTCAAGAATGTTTTGACTATTCTGGTCCCTTGTACTTCAATATGAATTTTAGGATCAATTTGTCAATTTCTGCACTCACACACAAAAAGGCACCTGGGACTTTGATAGCAATTGCATTGAATCTATTATTTATTTGGAGAGTATTACCATCTTAACAATATTAAATCTTCTATCCATGAGCAACAAGACATCTTTCCAATTACTTAGGGCTGGGCATGTGCACAGTTCTACCGTTCTGTATATTACTAAATTTCTAGGAATATGTTGGACCTTGTCAGAGCCCCCTATGAATATCTTATTCCCGAGTTTTTCCTTTTAAGTTTTTTGGTCTGCTTCTTATTTGTGTCCATTTGTTATCATGGAAACAAAAACAATCGATAGCAATTGTTTAACATCACAACTGGCCTCGGGCAGTTGTGATGTTAAACAATTGCTATCGATTGTTTTTGACAAATGTCTGTTCTGAGTCAGGTCAAATAAAGACAAGGCTTTGGAACAGAGCTTTTCCAGAGAAGTACCAGACATGTAATTCTCTGAGAAAGATATTTTGGGGAGTTTCAAACTCTCATTCTGTCCCCTCCAGTGGCTGCTAGGCTGCTGGTACTGTGAAGGCTGTTTATTTCCAAGGCTGTTGTGTTGCTGGGGAGAAGGGATAGGAACAGGGCAAGTCAAAATGTGAGAAAATCCCTGTGCTGAGATTCAGCATTGTTTGTAAATAGACGCTTGCCTTAGGTTAATTTCCTGAGTTCTGAAAAAATTGTTTTTTTTAACAACTTATGCCAGTGTTCTTGTTTTTATTGGAAGAGCCTCTTTTCAGAGGTTCGTACTCCACCATTCCTACTATTACATTGCCTTTCCACCTCTTCTTTGCCATTCATTTTTGAGCAAAGCACTTAATTTCTCTGAGCCTCTATTTCCCCATTTGAAAAATAAAACGGAGATAATAATTCATTCCCCAAAGAATTAGAAGGATAATTTATACACACACACATGGAGGTTCACTGAAGAAACTAACTACAAAAAATTATACAAATATGAGTGCTTTTCCTATGCCCATTTTTTGGGAGGATATAAATTCTCTACATTCTTTCTCATGTCAATCTTAATTCGTTAACCTTTCTGAGTGTGTGAATTCATCTTATTATTTTTGATTGCTGAAACAATTTATCACTTTATTTTATTTATTTATTCTTAAAAAGATTTATTTTATTTTTTGACAGAGTCAGAAAGTGAGACAGAGACAGACAGAGAGAAGGGGGAGGACCCAGAGCAATCTCAATAGTTGTATGTCATCAGTTTTCGACATGGTTTCGTTCCACACAGGTGGGTGGGGGCCATGCAAGGCAGGAACTGGGCTGGGGGCCTCCCGCATGGGAGACATGGTCCCTTGAGCCATGGTCTGAATTGGGGGCCAAGAACCAAATTGGAGGCTTCCCACATGGGAAGCACACCTCAGTTCAGCATATGGGTCCACATGAGCTGGGGCCGGGATTTGATCTTTTGTCCCCAGGGCTTCAAAGTGAGCACTTAACCCACTGAGCCATCCCAGCTTCCCCCCAATTTATCACTTTAGATAGTATTGATTACTGATCATTTTTCTTTCACCCTAGAGCCCAGACCAAAGAGAATTGAGAAAGCTCCTTATCTACCTTTGTTGTAGAAAAAGAGAAAAATCAGGAATTTGAAGCAAAGAACAGTGAAGTGCTTTTTCTAGAAATACACAGCTAATAATCTATAGACTCAAAATTGATTCTATAGCCTTACTGACTTGCTATTTTTGTAATGTCATTCAGCCTCCCAAAAGGCTAGGGAGTGAGAATAACAGAGTTCTTTGTGTTCAACTTATTCTTCACCACATGTATTATTTCTAGAGACAGTGGGGAAAGAAGGGTAATCTGACCCAAAGCCATAAGATAAGAAAAATTATTTTTTTATTTAGAATTGAAGCATTATTAGCCTCAGCTTACTAGGTGTAAGTAAAGAACTTACTTGACTTTTTAAAAATTCTGTTTTTTAGTTTGTTGTAGGCTGCAGACAAGATTGAACCACTTATACAAAGTGGACCAGGAAATTTTCTCAGAAACCTGTAGCTACTAAGCTAAGTTTCCAAGGATTGCTATTGCTTCCTTTCAACCTATAAAGTGCAAACGATTACACAGATAGCCCAGATAATTACTGCACAGCTACCTTTCAAGCTAATGTGAAACTTGTTTGGCCTGAATCCACTAGTTTCATGCTCATCACTAGTGCTTTTTATGCCACAACTTTTTCACTATTAAGCTTACAGCATTTCAGAAATGCTGTAAAGGTGGGCCCTTGAATAACTGAGAATGTATTTCTGTTGCCTTCATGCCTGAACAACACCTCAGCTGGGCATAGACACTTGGAACATGAATGTTTCCCCTTTCAAGGTATAGACTTCTCACTTACTGATATTGAGTTGAAACATTTCATGAGTTCTAGACAAAGGATCCGTATACTCATAGATTATAGAAGGGATTTCACAGAAACCCTCAGGCCCTGGTTTAGGTGTTCAGATGCTTCTGGGGATATCCACTGGTGTCTTTTAAAAATCTAGTAAGGGGTAGTGACTCCGCACTGGAGGGTGTGGACAACAGGTTGAAAAAGGGATCAGTTTCCATAGCAACAACAAATAAACTTACCTCCATTTGTTGCAATTTTAGGTTCAAAGTTTTCCAAAGTACAAAGATCTGAGGGCCAGCCCCCTGCCAACAATGGAAAGGCATGGAGGCTGTGGACTTGTCAGACCCAATAGATGATGAAGCAAAAATTCATTAACCCTTGCAACGGACACTTCAAGACCAATAACTGCCAGAATTATTTAATAATCCGTGTTCATTTCTATGATATAACCAATGTATATGTCTTATCACACCATATTGTAATAATTATAATAGCTAAGATGTTCTGAATGTTTATACATATTAATTCATTTAATTCTCACAACAGCCTTGGGAGGTAGTAGCTATTATATCATTCCCATTTTGTAGACGAAGAAACTAAGGCAAAGAGAAGATAAATTGTTTGCCCAAGGTTGCAGCCTTAGCAAGTGTTGGAGCCATTATAAAATTGATTGAGGCCAACATCAAAGAATTTGCTTCTCCCCACCATACTATATTGATATAATGACATTGTACAACTGTATCAGTATAATTTTTTTTAAGTTTTACTCTTGTATTATCTGTAAAAAGTAGTTTACTGATGACCATAACAAATATTGTAGGAAAATGTTTCATAAACACATTAATGAGTAGATAGACTTTTTGGTTTGAGATCATTGAAATACCTTTACCTGAGTTCAACTGCTTCTGCTACATGCTGTTACATCACTCTTTCCCTCTTTTGTAACTACCTCTGTTACTTGTAAACACATTTCTTAAAATTACATGTACTGTGAAGGAGTTCAGATGAGATAATCACTCAGGTTTCTTCAAACTCTCATATTCTGTGATTCTTTGAGAACTGTTGTTAAAGAAAGGTGGTATGCCTATTAAAGTGATCAAACTGGAATGATAAAAATACATTGAGTATGCTGAGGAGAAACAGGTGCACTCATATATTACATATTCATTTGTTAAATTATCTTTCTTGACAGCAGTTTGAACATGTATGTGTGCTTGTGTTTGTGCATGCATAGGTATAAAGATCTGGCATCACCACTTTTACAGGATTATGTCAGTTAGGAATGCTATGGGGCATAACAACAACCACAACAACTTGACTTACAGTGACTTAAATGCACAGGGGTTTATGTTTCTGGCTTAGCAAGAGGTCTAGAGGTAGGCAGTTGCTGGTATGGGTTTAACAGTCCAACGCTGTTCAGGATGGACCTCTGGGATGCTCTTGGCCTTTTTTGTTGGATCACAAGAAGACTGCCTGTGGCAGCCACAGAAATGTACCACCCAGATCTCTTCCCCAGGGAGGAGGTTTTACTGGCAGCCCCAGTTGTCTAGAACTACCATGGTGCTCATGCTGAGCTGCTCCCAGGCCACAACTGACATAGAGGGGCTTCCAGTGCAGCCTCGTTCCTGCAAGATGCTGTAAAGACACTGATAGGACAAGTGGTAACATCTGAATAAGGTCTGTAGATAGAATATAGCAGTGTATCAATGTGAATTTCTTGATTTTGATCATTGTACTGTGGTTATGTTAAAAAATGTCCTTGTTTTTAGGAAATACAGAAGTGTTTAGGGACAAGGAGACATGATATCTACAACTTACTCTCAAATGGTTCAGACATAAAGTATACACAGAGAGAATGATAAGGCAAACATGGCAAATGTTAACATTTGTGAAATATTATATACAGAAATATCTTTTTGCAACTTTTAAGTCTGAGATTGTTTCAGAATAAAAAGTGAAACATTCATAAAACAATACTCTGAGATTCAAAGTAGGTCTTACAATGATTATGAATTTGTCAGGTTTTATGAAATCATAAACATGGAAAATGGTACATTGTAACCAGTTTATTCATCTTCTGTTGTATTTCCTTATCACTTAGAAGTTTCCATGCTAATTTGTCTAGTGCCCACAATAACTTGCTATTTTGCCACATAAATTAAAAACAAAAACCAGATTTTAAAGCCCTACTTTTACAAGGGGAAACCAGCGGGAAGCAGAATTTGGTCTTTCAGGTGTAACTCTGCTGGTGCATCTGCCACACACCCTTCCACTCTTGTTCATCCTCTGACTTACGTCCGGTCCAGTCTCTGGGCTTTGCTGTTTCAGGTTCCTATCTACTGTTGGTCTTAGTGCTGTGTTTGCCCCAAGGTTAGGGCATTGAAGTTCCTCTATGTTAAACTTTGGTTCAGGTCGTCTCTTTGCCCCTGGTATCTCTTATTCCTTAAATAATGTTCCTTGTCTGACCCTGGGCCCTAGCACCCACCACTCTATCCTGTCTCCTTGACTCACCAAGCTATAATCCATACTACCCTCCCCTAACTGGTCAGAGACAAAGCCCATTTATTCATTCCTTCAACAAATATTTACTAAGGGCTTACTAAGAATTAGACACCTTTTTAAGCCCATGGAACAAACCAAACCAAAACTATGCTCAAAACTCTGTGGAACCTGCATTCTAGCAGAGGGAGATAAAAAAAAAAAAAAAAAATGAACAGGCTGATATATAGCTTGATGGACGTGGATAGATTGCTACAGAGAAAAATACAACTTGAGTCTGTGGGTCCAGACCCAAGATACAGTGGGCGGGAATAAGGGAAGTCAGGAAGCAGAAGTTCACTGTGAATCCTGACAGGTGATCGAAGAAGAATGCTTTTCTACCAGGAGGCAAAAACAAATACCGGTACCTAGTATATCAAATCAAGCTGTCACAAGTGGTTAAGTTCTTTCCAGGAAGGAGAAGCAGCAACACGTAATTGAACTTTCCTGGAAAATAAGTAATGTGATCTCTTGATAGTAAAGATAAGGGCCTTGCTGAGAGCTAGTATCCTGATGCCTGGCCTGGGTGTCCTGTGCACAGATACGGGATAAATAAGGAGATTCCAGGGACAAGGAACCTCTCTAGGACATAATTTGCTCTCTTCATGAAGACTGAGTCCAGCTGCAGTTTACAAAGGTGCTTACAACATCGTGAGGGCTATTCCAACCAGTTCTATCAGCTCGCACATGCTCAGTGTTAGAGTTGGGGTGGTAGCACTTGGTGGCATTTGGGCCAAGCACCTGCCATAAAGGCGGGAAGGAATGGAGCTCCTCTGGGAGTGCCTCTCCTGCCTCAGCCTTACTCCGGCCTCAGGCCCTAAGGATCCCAGTGGGGCTGTCCATCAATTGTCAATTCTCCACGGCCCCTCATCATGCTCCACCTTCCCTGCAGCAAGAATTGCAAAATCTGCTCCAAAATTGTCAACACGCCATTGCTTACCGTATTTTCCGGTGTATAGGACGACCGGGCATATAAGACGACCCCCTAATTTTACAGTTAAAACATAGGTTTAGGCCTATATTCTCTGTATAAGACTACAGCCTCGGAAGTGGGGGGTAGTCTTACACAGTGAATATAGGCCTAAACCTATGTTATAACTGTAAAATTAGGGGGTCGTCTTATATGCCCGGTCGTCTTATACGCGGGAAAATATGGTACCTTTTACTTGAGAAAAAGAAGAAAGAATTCCATTCTTTCAGGGCAGAAAATCCCAGGAGTAAAATAATCTGGTGAAACCATCTCACTCTTGGTTTTTCTCAAAGTTGAGTGGACACATTAGTCATCAGGAGAAATAAAAGGGTGAGTCCTGGACCCTGGGCCAGATCTACTTAGCATATAAGCAGAAGATCCAGGTAGATGGCTGTCACTGAAGTTTGAAAATCTATGCTCTTTTCCATACTTGGGACTTCCAAATGCCTTTATAAAACAAAGTTCTGTGTTCCCAACATCCCTGATGATGGATGCGCCTGAGGCCTGGTTACACAAACTCACTCATAGGCCTCATTTAACCCCCTGAATCAGAATCTCCAAGACTGGGAATCTGTCTTTTTAATCAGTCCCTTGGATGAGGTGTGATAAAAAAATACGGTGAATTTAAAAAATGCATTACAGTAGAGGTCATATCGTTATTAACTCCCTCACTTCAAACACATTTATCCCATCATTCTTGCCACTTTCTGAAGCAGTTCTGGAAGTCCTATTTCATGAGTATCTTTAGTTGTGCTGTTGTGGCTGCCTAGATATCCTGAGTCGATTCAAAACATTTACCTTTTATGGTCATTTTGACTTCAGGGAAGAACCAGAAGTTGCACAGTGCCAGATCCAGTGAATAAGATGGATGAGGACACACTGTAATGTTTTGTTTTTTGTTTTTAAAGATTTGTTTCATTGTTTGAGAGCAGGTCAGAGAGAGAGGAAGAGAGAAGGAGGGAGGGCCCGGAGCAGTCTCCATAATTATGCATCATTAGTCATGACATAGTTTCATTCCACCCAGGTGAATGCGGGGCAACGTGGGGTGGGAACTGAACTGGGGGCCTCCCACATGGGAGGTGAGAACCTTCACTGCCATTCCCATGGTTACCAGTTGTACCGCTGTTCAACATATGGGTTTGCACAGGCCGGGGCCAGGATTTGATCCTCGACCTCTTAGTTGCAAGGCAGCTCTCAACCAGCTGAGCTATCCCAGCATCCACACAATGTTTTTATTTGACAGAAATGGCCATACCAGAAGTGATGTGTGATGCAGGATGGTGCCCTGATGGAGGATGAAACAATTTGCCCATTTCTCAGACATGAACGAGGACTCCCAGAATTGTTTCTGAAAGTGGCAAAGAATGATGGGATAAGTGTGTTCAAAGAGAGGGGGAGTATTTTGAGCAGGATTAAGGGCAATGTCTGTTACTGTGGTACATTTTTTTATTGAAACACTCACCATATTTTTTTTAATCACACCTCACATTTATATTTTTTATCATCAGAAAATTCTGAGGATGCTGCTCTGGAGGACTACCTAAAAGAGGTGATTTCTACAAATAGGACAGGGAAGCCACTGTTGGGCTAGCAAAGAACACATGTCATAGATTAGCCTTGGGTGGGCTGTCCATGGATTAAGTATCCAGTTCCAGTTCAGTCTACTGTGGCCTGTTAGGATGGGGTCACACGGTATAAAATAAGATCGTTGATACCATGGAAAGAAATGTCAGCAGTTCTGGAACCATTACAATAACAACAAAAAACAAAGATGTGATCTAACTTCTGGGTAAAGGCTTTCAATTTATTGCAAATGAATTTGGAAAAACCAATGTGAACAAAGCGAGAAATAATGTGAAGTAAGAAAAGTTCACGCTGAAAACTGATAGCCCAAAAATATGTTCCAGTCTGAGTTATCCGTTGTAGCTCCTGTGTTCCTCTTTGCTCGAACTATGTTGGGTGGATCACTGATTTTGGCAAACAGTGGGGCTCTACCTTTACTGGAACAATTGCTCAGAAGAAAAGGAAATAGAACATTATACAAAATTTGATTCAATATTGCTTATTCCCAAAAGTACTAAAAATTATTCTTATGAGATAAGCATCCCTGAGTATAGACTTAGAGCCCACTTCTCCCCTGTGACTGCCTGGTATGGTGCAAAGCTATTTGGCCCTGTGTGTGACATGTCACATCCTCCTCTCGACCAAGGATTCTCCACTTTTTGGTGTCAGGACCCTTTTATGCTATTACAAATATTTGAGAATTCCAAAGAGCTTTTGCTTATGTGGGTTATATTTGTTGATATTTACCATATCTGACATTAAAACAGAAATCTTTAACATTTTAGTTTATTTATTCATTTTTAACAATAAATGCATATGTTAAAATAAACATTTTTCAAAAAATTTAGCACTAGAAGTGTCATGGTTTTACATTTTTACAAGCATCTTTAATGTCTGGCTTAATAAAAGACAACTAGAGTTGCCTATCTGCTTCCATGTTCAATCAGATGTGATCAGGTGTCATGGAGATGTGAGAAAACTCCACAGCATCCCTCATGAGAAAGTGAGAGTGAAAAAGGCCTCACAGGCATGCCCCAAGGGTTGTGGGGTTTCCCAGATGTCCCCAAAGCACACTTTGAGAACTGCCTCTCTAGATATTGCGGTTAGTAGAAATATAGCTTTGTCCTTGGAAACCATAAATGATTTTTTTCTCTTCTTGAATATAAATAATCTTTGCTTGGCTCTTATAATAGCCTCTTGGTCTCTAGTTTCATAACCTTCCCCATCCCCTCATCAAATTCATTCTCTATTGCTACCACCATCTTAAAATAATGAGACATTTCATTCTATATGCCAGGTCCTAGACCAAGCATGTTACATGCATGATCTCCTTTCATCTTTATAACAACCTGTGAGGTCATGAAAAATATATATACTTGTATTTTGGTCTTTGTCCCTCCCAGTTCCTGGCACCGAGCTTCTAAAACCCTTGTAATTTCTTAGGTGATGAGAAGACTAGGAGCATCTTTTGTTCTAATTGGTCTTTAACCTTGGTCAAAATTCCAAGGATGTCCTTTGGAATTTTAAGGGTGATAGCGGTATCTTCTTTTCTGAAGGTGACTCTTGGAGGGCTCTTGGGTGGGGGATGGTCACCAAAAAGACTAAGCCATGATTAGAAGCTTGGAATTTTTAGCCCGGCCCTCCATTCTCCAGAGAGGGGAAAGAGGCTGGAAATGGAGTTAATAATTGGTCATGCCTGCATGAGGAAGCCTCCATAGAAATCATAACAATACAGGGTTAAGGGGGTTTCCAGGTGAGTGGACATGTGGGGGGAGCTGGAAGAGTGTTATACCTGGATGGGTCATAAAAGCTCTGTGTCCCTTTCCCCATACCTTGCCCTATCTCTTCCATCTGGATGCTCATCTGTATCCTTTACCATATCCTTTTATAAATAAATGGATAAACAGTAAGTAAACTGTTTCCCTGAGTTCTGTGAGCTGCTCTAGCAAATTAATCAAACCCAAGAAGGAGGTCATGGGAACCTCCTATGTGTAATTGATTTGTCAGAAGCACAGACTGGACTTGTGATTGGCACTGAAGTGGGGAAAGGGCGTGGTCTTGTGGGACTGAGCCCTTAACCTGTGGGATCTGACTCTCTTTCCAGGTAGATAGGATCAGAAGTGAGTTAAATGGTAGGACACTCAGCTTGTGTCACAGAGAATTGCTTGTTGTGGGGGAAACTCCCCTACATCTGGTGTCAGAAGTGTTGTGAATGTGGTGGTAGTGTGAGAGTAACGGAGACACACACAGGAGGACGGAGGTTGTGTTCACACAGCCCCAAGAGACAGGGAGTTTTATTATCTCTATTTCACTGATAAGGAAAAGGAGACACGGAAAAGGAGAAGGGCAGTAATATGCTCCCAACCACAGAGCAAGTAAGTTAAACCAAGAATCTCAACCAGACATCATGATTTTAATTATTTGATCTTTTTAAACAATAAGTAGCTAATTTCAAGCTCAAATATAATTTTGAAGCAAAGTTTCTCATTTTTATGCATTCCATGTGGGTTTTAAATTGTTTTCAGTTTTTGGAACTTCAGCTCAGAAGATAAGTTGTCTATTGGGAACCCTCTAATTTATGTTTTGTATGTTCCTATGTATTCATCAGGGGTTGTTCTATAGTTTGGCTTCAGAAAGCTTTGAGTCTTTGGCTGAACACTGGTTTGGGGGAATCTTGGTCTCAATTAAATACCCTTTGATTTTTGGGGGATGAGGTTTGTCATCACTGCTGTTCTACCCATTTTTAGTGGGTTGAATAGTGCCACCCCCAAATTCATGTCATGGAATCTCAAGATGTGACCTTATTTGGAAATAGGGTTTTTGTAGATGTCATTAAGATAAGGCTTCAAATGAGATTCAATCAGATTAGGGTAGGCCCTACAACCAAAGGATTTATAAAAGATAGAGAAAAGCATGGGGAGACATAGGGGAGAAGGCCCCTTGAAGACAGAAGCAGAGACTGGAGTTATGTTGTCACAAGCTAAGGACCACCAGGAGCCACCAGTACCTGAAAAGGCAGGAAGGATCCTTGTCTAGAGACTGGAGGGAGCATGGCTCTGCTGACACCTTGATTTCTGATTTGTGGACTCCAGAACTGTGGGAGAAATAAATTTTAATTGTTTCAAGCCACCTAGTTTGTGGTAACTTGCTACAGTGGTCCTAGGAAATGAATACGCCATACTTCTACACATGGCCCCAGATCGACCTTCTTTCTATGGCCTTCCCTCATCACCTCAGGTGGAATGTTCCCCCTCCTCTGAACTCCAAGAATCCTTGCTGTTGTTGCCATTGCTGAGGACTCAGGTTTCTAGTGTGCATATTTCAACTTCTCCAGGAAAAAAGTTTGCTTTTTAGTCCTTCCTCGAGTCTCTGCTTATTTCCTAACTCAGTGATACACATATATTAAGTGTTGAATACATAGTTGTTTAATGTGTAGTTTTCCCAGTTCTTTCTTTACATTTAATGAATCTATTCAACAAACATTTACTGAGTGTCTACAATGTATTAGACATTTTTCCCCCCCTTTGGGATAAATCAATGAACAAAAACGAGAAGTTCTATCATTATAAAGCTTACTTTCTAGTGCGAATGTAATTCTGTGTATTGAAATCTAAATGTCCTAGCCTTATATTTTAGATGAGTTTATGTAGCTTGTCCTATCCTTTTCTTATCTGGAGCCCAATTTCCAACACTGGGACTATTCTGGCATCATTTCAGATTCTCCTCCTGACTGCCAAGGGCGGGGGGGCGGGGGGGGCGGGGGGGGTGAGGAGGGAGTGATCTGAGGTGCATCTCAGCTCTCCCAGAACGGTTCTTGTCTAAGCCATCCCGTGTCCTGAACTCCCCTCTTCCATTTAAACGTGTTTGTAAGCTGTGCTCCAGCCAACTTCTGGAGATGATGTTTGTGAGTCTGGAAGCAGGCCGAGAACACAGGAAGGCACATGCAAATCTGGGCACAGTGTTAGTTAGGACCCAATGCTTCAGTCTCGTCCCAAACAGGTGGCTGGTGACACATTTGTCAGGGTCTGTGGCTGATCAGCTGTCCTCTACTGCTGCCAAAATAAAGGATTCTTGCTTTTCTAAGTGGGGACAAATGCCAGGCCCCAGGATCTCATGTATTGGATAAGCATGGTACATGTTTTGATAGGGGAAATGGGTAGAACAAAGAATCGTGTTGTCCAGTCTTCTTTTGATTTTCAGTCCCAAGTACATCTGACTGATGTGACAGACAGCCAGTGTCCTTGTAGTGAGTATGACGAATGGGGATAGGTAGTGGTGGAGAGAAAAAGCAGTGTGTCAGTCAACCTGTCCAATAGGCAACACATGTTTAAAGAATAATACTTAGTTATTTTATAATGTGGCAAAATACCACCCTCATAAATTGTTATTGGGTGGAAACAAGGTAAATTAGTATATACTTTCTAGTGAGTAACATGTTTCAAAAGCTTTAAATGTTCATCTTTAATTAATTTTATTTACAGGATTTTTTCCCTGAGGAAATAATCTTATATTTGCACAAAGATTTAGAAAGAGAGATCTTTTTTTCAGTGTTGTTTGCAATAATAAATAACATAAATGTTCAACAATACAAAATTGGTTAAGTTAATAATGCCACATTTATGCATTATAATATAAAGGGGTCATTAAAAATTATATTCAAAGATTGGGAAATATTAAAAAATTTAAAGTTAAGTGAGGTGTACATCAGGAATAATTATAATAGCTGGTATTGCTTGGGGAATGGTTGAAATTTGTGATAATATAAATTAAAAACTTGTTCTCAAAAAATGTTTACAGGTAATGGAAAATGTTTATAAAGCATTATTAAGTGGAAATTGGCAGATTGTCAAACAGTATATGTAGAAGCATAGTAGAATTCCACCGGATTGCAATTTTGTAAAACAAACCTTTCTTTTCATACTATATATCTAAAATGTAAATGTATATATAAAATCATTAGCAGTGCCCATCTCTGGGTGGTTCAAATATAGGAACTGTTGATTTTTTCTTTCTATACTTCTTCATATTTTCAAACATTTATTTAATAAGCATGCATTACTTTTATAATTAGGTAATATAATAATTCAAAATTAAAAGGGAAGAGAGCCATTTAAAAGAACGAGGGGGGGTCAGATGGGTCTGCACCCTGGCTCATGATGTACCAGCTAGCTGCATGACCTGGAGCAAGTTTCTTAACCTCTCTAATCCTCAGGTTTTTGTCTACAATGAGAAAAAAAAATGCCTACCTTATGGGTGTTTATATGAAGATTAAACAAAAACAATGCAGAGAAAGTCTTTAAACTGATATCTAATTGAGAGTAAGGACTCAGTAAGTGTTATTTTAATAAAAGCCAAGTCTGACTTCTGTTGTGGTCATGATAGCATCACCAGTAGTTGATTAGCCTTCCTGCAATAAATAATTGGAGAACTAGACAGAATATGTGAAACAGCTGTCTTCAGTCGGTGAACAACAGGCATGCAGGATTTTAATTCCTGAGAGAAGAAAAGCACATTTGATTTCTCTGGCTTTCTGGACTATCTATCATACAGGGGAGGGAATTGCAAGGAGAGCATGGAGCCCCAGTGAAATGAGAAGACAAATACAGATCAGAGTTTGGGGAGGTTGAGGCAACTAGAATTTGTAAGGCAAGTTACCCAAGAGAAAGAAAGTATGCATAAAAGGACTGTGTAAGTATTTACAGGATTCCTTTGAGTCTTTGACCACATCCCAGGCTGTATGTGTGTAAGGAGAGACTGCATCGGCTAGGATAAAACAGTGACCAGAGAAAGAAAAACCACCAGCGACAAGCAAACGGAACAGTAACTGAAGCCTGCAGAGGCTTGAGAGAGACTCTAGTTCCCACCAGCCAGACATTCAGTAGACTCCAGAAAGACCACTCCCTGTGAATAAGGCAAAAGTCGTCCTGAAATCAAGGGTGCTTTAGACCCTTCCAAGAAAAGCTTGAAAATAAGCCTCAAAAAGATTGAGCTGATCCCCAACTAATTAATTGCCTACAAGCATAAAGCTCAACACTTTTTAAAAGAAAGCAACAATAATCCAGACACTCAACAACATGACACTCCAATAAAAAGATTAGCAGACATGTGAGAAAACATGAAAATCTGACCCTTAACTAGGAGAAAAATTAGTGAATAGAAACAGATGCAGAAATAATGACAGAAATGATGAAATGAGCAGACAATAACTTTACAAGATTTATCATGAATATATTTAATGATTTAAAGAAAAACTTAATGAACACAATGGAAACATGGAAAATTGTAATAAAGACACAAATGTAATTTCTAGCCCTAAATATCAGAAATGGGGGAAGCCGGGATGGTTCAGTGGGTTAAACGCTCACTTTGCAGCGCCTGGGACTGAGGATTGAATCCCTGCTCCAGCCCATGTGGACCCATATGCTGAACTAGGGAGTGCCCCCAGTTCAGTTCTCACCGGGGTGAGACCCCGGCCCAGTTCCTGCCCTGTGCAGCCCCGCACCCACCTGTGGAATGAAACTATGTGGAAAAACCAATGATGTGTAACTGTGGAGACTGTTCTGGGCCCTCCCCCTTCTGTCTGTCTCTGTCTCTGTCTCTCTCTCTTTCTCTCTCTGTCAAAAACAATAAAAATAAATCTTAAAAATCAGAAATGGGTAATTCACTAGATGAGCTCAGCAGGAGATTGTACACTGTGGAAGAAGAGTCAGTGAATTTAAAAGTGTATCCAAAAAAGAAAAAAAAAAAAAGATTCAAACTGAAGCTCAGAAAATGGACCTGGGAAAATAGATAAGATATAGATACCTTGATAGATTAGATTAGATAGATAGATGATACATAGATAGATAGAGATAGATGATATTTAGATAGATAGAGGTAGATGATAGATAGATAGGTAGAACCTCAGTGATCTGCAGGACAATATCAAGCAATGTAACACATGGAATTTGAGTCCCAAAAGAAGGGAGCATCTAAAAGATATTTGAAGAAATAATGGCTGAAATTTCAAATAGAATTTTAAAAATATATATTTACAAAGAGATATAATAAGTTCAACAAACCTCAAATAGGATAAACACAAAGAACCACATCAAGACATATCTTAAATTGTGGAAAACCAATGACAAAGTGAATATATTAAAAGCAGCCAGAAAAATAAAGAACATTACTTTTAGGGGAACAAAGATAAGAATGTTCACTGACTTCACATCAGAAATAATGTAAGCCAGAAGACACAAAGTAACATAGAAGCACATGTTAAATTAGAATTCTATATGCAATAAATATAACCTTTAAAAAATGCAGATGAAAGATATTTTTAGATAAACAAAAGCTAATTACTAGAAAGTAATGATTGCTTGCAGTATAATAGCTAATGATTAAGATAAACAATAGCTAATTATTAGAAAGTAATTATTACCTACACTACAAGAAACAGGAAAGGAAGTTCTTCAGTCTATAAGGAAGTAAAAACACAAAAACAAACCTAGCTCTACACAAAGAAATAAAATGATCACTGAAAATGGTAAGTTGTGAGTAAAAGTGTTCTCATTATTAAAATTTTCTTGAAAGAGAACTGAGTATTTAAAACAAAATAATATCAATATATTTGGGATCAATAGCATATGTGTAAGTAGAAGGTAGGACAACGGAAGAGGGGAATGGAAACCAACCATGATAAGGTCTAACATTATCTATGCAGTGGTGCAATTTTATTTGAAGGTAAACTGTGGTAAAGATGCATATTATAAACCTTAGAGCAACCATTATAAAATTAAAATCAAGATATATAAACCAATCAAGGAGATTAAATCACATATTTAAAAATGCTTATTCTAAAAGATAGCAGGAAATATGAAAACAAATTAACAAAGAAAAGATGGAATAAATAGAAAACAAATAGCAGGATGGTTGATATAAAACCATAAAGCCCAACAATATCAACAATTACATAAAATACAAATGGACTAAACGCATCAATTAAAAGCAGATTTTGTCAGACTGGAAGAAAACAAGAGCCACATAAGTTGTCTGAAAGAAACATTCTAAGCATTTAAAGTCAGACTTTAAAAATAAATAATGACAAAGTATATCATTAAAATATTAATAAAAATAAAACTATATTAAAGTGGACTTCAGGATAAGGACTATTAACAATGACAGAGGGACATTTTATAATAATAAAAGGGCCAATTCATTATGGAGACGTAATTCTAAATGTATATGCCCTTAGTAACAAAGCTTCAACCTACATGAAACATTGATAGAATTAAAAGGAGAAATTTAAAAATCCACAATTACAGTTAGAGATTTTAATACTCCTTTCTCAATAATTAATAAAATAAGTAGATAAATAATAACCCATTGGTCAAAGAAGAAATTATAAGAGAAGTTATAAAACATCTCAGGCTGAATGAAAAGATAAAATATCAGAATTTGTGGGATTCAGTTAAAGCAATGCTCAGAGGAAAATTTATACCATGAAATGTTTGTTAGGCACAGGGAAAATTCTAAAATCAACATCTAAGAAATCTACCTTAAAAAGATAAAAAAGATCAAAATAGGGAAGCCGGGATGGCACAGTGGGTTAAGCACTCGCTTTGTAGCCCTGGGGACTGAGGATCGAATCCCGACGCTGGCCCGTGTGCCCCCAGTTCGGTTCTCACTGGATGAGACCCTGGCCCAGTTCCTGCCCTGTGCAGCCCCACGCCCACCTATGGAATGAAACTATGTGGAAAAACCAATGATGTGCAACTATGGAGACTGTTCTGAGCCCTCCCCCTTCTCTCTGTCTCTGTCTCTGTATCTCTCTCTCTGTGTCAAAAAGAATAAAAATAAATCCTTAAAAAAATTTTAAAAAGATCAAAATAAGATCAAAGTAAGTAGAATGTAGAAAATAATAAAGATAAGAGTACAAATCAATGAAATAAAAAATTGGCAAAATTAGAAAAATCAAGGGAATATCACTAAGACTTAGACTGTTTATGACAATACATTTGACAACTTAGATGAAAATGAGAAATTCTTTTAAAATATAAATAGCTGAAACATAGGAAGAAATGGAGTATAATATTTCAGAGTCTGGGTTCTCGAGCTTGGCTGCTAGGGTTTGAATTTGTGCTGTTTTGCTTCTTTGCTGTGTGAATTTGGACAAATCTCTTCTCTGTGCCTCAGTTTCTCCTGTTAAATCAAGATAATAGGTTTTTGTGAAGATTGAGTTGTATTGTAGAGCTCTGTATCTGGCACTATATAAATTTATCATTTCTTAAATCTTACATGATTTTTCTGAATTGAGACATAATTGATTCTGATGGCTCAAATGGGAGTTGGAGATTTTGGGGTAGTACTAGAAGATGGTTTGGTCAATAAAAAGACTGTTAATGGATATAGCTAGAGAGTTCATATATACAGTTCAAAAATCTATTGATAATAGCTTGGTGATTGCCGGAGGGAGGGGGAGGAGGGGGGAGGGAGAGAGGGAGGGAAGGTGGGAGAGGGCACCAGCATTA
>PVKE010028320.1:0-20995 GCA_004027555.1 Craseonycteris thonglongyai | reverse complement strand
AAGAAGTGGTGGTCATTGTGTAATCAGTATAGAAATTCCACCAGACCTCAACTTCCCCTTAAACAGAAAATAGTAACCAGTGTGGGAACCGTTTAGCTTTGTCTGATGGAGCTGAAACCAGCCAGATTTGGCAGATGCATATAAAGAAAATTTAGTCTTGTTATCTTCTTTAGATCTAATATTGTAGAATAGACAGTGGTGATACAAAATCAAATATCTAAAGCAATTTGGCAATTTTGTTGGGCCAGGATATGAACTAGACCTTTAAATGTCCCTTTCATCTTTCCCATTCTGTGTGCCTTTAGTGAACATTTTAGTGAATTCTTTTACCATAACTAAAAACATCCTGTCACTATATCCTTGTATTTATTGTTGGACAGAAAAGGTCTGAACAACTGGACTGCCAAAAATAAACACTGCCAGTGAGACTGATGTATTTCAGGATAAATTAGAAAAAGTAGTTTACTGGTTAAGATGCAAGGCCATCTCAAAACGCAAGTGGTCCTTAGATGTGCCTAGAAAGCATACAGGCAAATTTAAAAAGAGAAATTATTGTTATAAGTACAAATGTTTATAAAATGAGTAGAACTCAGCAAGGGAATTTGACTAACAAGACATGAGTGATTCATTGGTGGGGTGAGTGAGGGGGAGACAAAATGAGAGAAGTGACAGAAAATGAGAAAGATAGACTGAACATACATTAAGACAGTGAATAACAAACTCATGAATGCAACTCATTTCCATTATGAGTGCTCTCTAGTAATATATTTTCTTCACAGGCAAGGCATCAAGAAGAGAAAATTAACATTTTATGTATATGACTAAATGCATAATTTTAAATATTCAGTTCAACATCCTAAAGGGAATATAAAAAATAAAAATAAAAAATAAAACATACCATAAATCTCTTTTACGTAAAAAATTCATTAAGAATATTATTAAAAATAAGAGAATTCATTCCCTAGAATTATGCAGTATTTCAGACATAATTCTTCAGTTATATGTCACACAATTTTTTTTTTGTTAAATAAAGGTAAATACTCTTACTGTTCTTTCAATTAAATCTTTTTCTTTCTTCTGTTGAAGAATTGGCTGAAGTGGTGGGAATTCTTCCATACTTCGTTTACTGATGACATGACGCCCAAGGTAGTAAGCTGCTTCAATCTGAATTGGTGTGAGGATGTCTCGCACATCTTTCTAAGGAAATTTACAACCATATGAATTAATAAAAACAAGCATGCAAGTTAAAAAATAGAGATAGCTTCTCCTTTTCTGTGTAAGGCCAAACACAACAAACAAATTTTTATCTTTTAATCTAAATTGCTAAAAAAATTTTGAATGCTTATATTTTTTCATATCACAAAACCATTCATGTTTACTAGGAGAACACACAAAAATATTAAAAATTATAAAAAACTGTAACCACCCAATAATAGTTATAAAGGTCTATATTTTGGCATATTTTCTTCCATGGGATTTTCTGTACATACTTTTAATGACTTGACATTATAACATAAGCATTTCCCACTATAAAAACTCTTTGTAAATCATTTCCAAGTGCTAATAAACATCTTTTTCTATTTAACATTTCCCTGTAGACTTGTAGAAATATCTTCTCTCAATTTATTCACATTTTTTTAGATATCTCAGTAAAATTTGATACAATTTGATTTCATATTTATTATGAAATATATATATTTGTTGTTGTTGTTCTTTGTGTTGTTCTTCCAATCATATTTTCTAACAGGTTTAAATAGTATATAGGAAAGTTACTTGTTTTTTATATTTAATCTTTTATCTCAGTCATTTTATTGAATCTTCTAGTTGCTATGCTTTTACACTTCACAAAGAAAGGGTTATTAAATTTTTTTTTTACTAATTACACAGAAATTGTAGCCTATTCAGAATTCCTTATGCTCTATATGACATTTTTAAATTTAATATCTTACTAATTTTTACTGTCAATTTGTAATCAACAGACCTCCTAGTGAGTAATGTCAGTAGGCCAGGTTTCTATTTACCTATAGATACCACAAGATTGGGATATGACTCAATAATATTGTTTAAAGGCAAAAAAGAAACAGACAATGTCCAAAGATCATCAATTAATAATCCTTAATGGATAGAAAAATACCTATCATATAGATTATTGCTGTGCTACTGATATTCATAGCTTTTGACAACAACCAATGAAGTAAAATAAAGACACATCACATAAAAGACTACATCTATTCTATGTCCTTACGTAATTGTAAAAAGATATGATTTTTTCTTTTCTCATCATTTATAACATTATCAATATATGTCTGCAGTGAAAGGCAAATGGTCTGGAGGTAGAATACTGGCATTCAGATCTCAGGATCATCCCTCATTAACTGTGTCACGGTAGGCAAATTATAACTACTTCATCTGAGGCTCAGTTACCTCATCTGAAAATAGAAATAATGATGATGGTGATGATATCCATACCTTACTGTTGTGAGGATTCAATGGAATGATGTACATAAAATGCTAGCACAATACCTGGCATTTAGTAAGGTCTCAATAGATGTTAGCCATTACAACTATTATGTCTATGTTGCTTCAAAATGTAGCTATACAAGCCAGGCTTGTCCAACCTGAGGCCCAGCAGGGCTCTGAATGTAGCCCAACACAAATTCATAAACTTTCTTGAAAAATTGTGAGATTTTTTTTTTTGCAATTTTATTTAAAGCTCATCAGCTATCATTCTTGTTAACATATTTTATGTGTAGCCCAAGATTCTTCCAGTGTGGCCCAGAGAAGCCAAAAGGTTGAATACCCCTGATATAAGCCAATCAAGGAATTAATGAACTTCAGTTTCTTATAAGAAATTCTGGTGAACATTTGGAAGAAATAAGAAAAATAAAAATTAGACTATTGCCAACTAATGAACATTAAATAGAAGATGAATTACATAACAAGTATTAGACTGTATTAAGGGGTACCTAGACAATTTGGAGCATAAATCAAAGTATTCAAGATTTCTTATTACTTTTCCAATCATATACATGGAGATGACTTTATTAAATTACTTGATAAGTGACCATCTCATTATTTTTGTAGGAATGCTACGAACCAAGGCTCAAATCCCAAGTTATCAACTTATGAAAACAGAACAGCTTGAAACCCTGAGTATTACAATAGCAAACGTGATGAAATGATTCCCTAGGTATAGGAGACAGCCGCTGATTGTGCCTCCACATGTCCAGTGGTTTAATTCTTCTCAACAAGCTTGCTTTGAGCAAATCACACGTTATCTAATTCATACTAATTTTTCACAAGGTCTTCTCTACATCTGGTGTATATTACTTTCGTTATCCTAATTAGCTATTAACTATGTTTTTCTCACAATATCTAAAATGTACATGCACTCTTGCAAAAACTGTATTTGACAGATATTCACTTATGTAACTTTAGCAGCTCCACCTAAGGACAAGAGCTATAATATAAAAAATGTCTAAAGTGACTAAGTATTTGGGAGGGAAAAAGTAGATTTGCTTAAAATTTTTAATTTGGATGGGCATGTGTTATCTATATTAAAAATAATGAAGATTCCATGCCACAATTTTATGGGCAATTACATAAAATATGGCATCCACAAGGCATGCAAATTAGCACATGCCTAAAATGATATGAAGTCTACCTTCTTGTTTGAAATGGAAATTTGTATTTATGGCCAAAATGAGAAGTAAGGTATAGGCCCATACCTTCCTGTTGTGTTTATATAGCGAAGAAATTTATTTAAAGAGCAAAGCCAGAAATATTTATAAAATATTACTGAATAAAAAAATGAAGTTAAGTTCTAAACACTTAAAGATATATACTGTTTATAAGGCAGGCTCTGGGGATAGAAAACTAAAAGCCAGTACCTACAATATAGTTTATAACTGTAAATCCACATATATCGTGTGGCAGATGAATGTGCTGACACATGCATACACAAGTACAGAAGAAGGGCTACCTAATCTACACCTGAGAGGGGTTGGAAAGGTTCTTAAACAGGAGATTTATAAGCAAGGAATATGACCAGATTTGAGTTTTGGGAATGTCCCTATAGTACCAATAGGGGGAATGGGTTGAGGAGGGAGAAGGTAAGACTAAGTACAGATGGAACCTAAGCTAGCATGACTGTGTGTAATTATAACCACTTTATCTAGTAAGCTTGGTTTAGGAGGTGGAGAACAATCAAATATGTGGCACTAACATTTCCTGAGAAAAGGAAACACCCCCAAGACAGGTGACCTAACTATCATACTAATAGCACATTTCCAGATTTCTCTCACAGAATTTTTAAAATATCACTGAGAACATATCATCCATAAATGTATTAAATATTGATTAATTTACTGTTTTATGCAATGAATTGTGTTAGTTCTAAGAAACACAAACATGCAAAAGATAATATCCTGTCTTGAAAGACCTTGCAATCTAACAAAACTTAACATATGTTGGAATAATGAATTCACTTCTAGAATATCCTATTATAATATCAGTATAGTTATTATATAGCTTGCTCGCCTTTGATTTTTAGCAGAAATGTATGTATATATGGATTGATCCATAGTGTGCTTTGATTAATATATAAATGCTTCAGAGAAAATGGCATTTCACTAAACTCCATGCTTGGTGAACTATATAAGCAAATAAAATATATAAAATGCAAATAAAATAAAAAAATGTATATTTCTAATTAAATACACCATCCATATTTTTTCAGTTATTACTGAAAAAATGGGTTTAAGAAGTCACCTAAAGACCTAAATAACAAAATAAATTCCTTTATTCCCAAAATCCAAAATCTAGAAATTAGAGACACCGAGGGAAAGAAAAGAATAGACTAATATACTACATAGGTAGGCAGATAGATTTCATGATTATTATACAACATGCTAAGGCCACTGAACTCATTGGATCTCAGGATATGATAACAACTGGCATTCCTGGTCTGATGACTAAGCTAGGTATTCCTAGCTTTTTTTGGAAATGCTACGGAGAGGCAGGGAATGCTATTACTCCACTTGCTATCCCAATGTAGCACCTTTTTTCTCTTCCTCAAACACCTGTGAATATTTTGATGCAGAAATTCCATCAAGTTCAACCAAGAAATATTCATCTATAAAAACTTTAAGGGACATCTCACTACCGTGGCTGCTTTAGTATTTCCAAAAACTGCTGTCAATTATTGATTGGGTTTCTCTAAATCAAAATAGCCTCAAAATCATCCCATATCCTTAGAAAATCTCTAAGATCCTAACAAAGTTGTGTATTTGAATATAGCAAGGACAGAGATCATTTTCAATACTTACATGGATGGGAAAACATATTTTCAGAGGTAAAAGTGATGTTTAATAGAAGAAAATTTCAACAGGTAAAACACTATGGTATTAAAAAATGAACCATTTCTTTTATGTCACTGAAACCTCCTATAAACTCTGTTTTATGAAAGCAGAACCTCTAAATTCTAATTTCTGCTTTCATAAAATCTAATAACTTTATGTCTCATATAGCAAAAAAAAAAAAAAAGCTTGGCATAACTATAGGCAGCTAAAACACAATGGAGTGTTTAAAGAAAAAATAAACAATTTCTGCCCTCCTATTGTTGAAAAATTTTGACTGTTCACATAAAACAATTCTACATGATAATTGTTTTAATTATGAGCAGGTTAAGGGGACTTGAGCAAACATTGATGTGCTTACCAAACAGATAAATGATCATATAGCCTAAGAAAAATAACATACTAGAAAGTTTACATGCTAATGATGTAAATGCTTAGTAGATTGTTAGAAATGCTTCCTATATTCTAAGAAGATCTAATGTACAAAACTAGAAAACGTGTGATTAAAAGAAAAGTATTTAATAAAAGCTCAGTTTTTATGATGGGATTTTTTTTTTTTTTTTATTAGATGTATTTTATTGATTTTTGACAGAGAGAAACAGAGACAGAGAGAGACAGAGAGAAAGGGGAGGGCCCAGAGCAGTCTCCATAGTTGACATTAGTTTTCCATATAGTTTCACTCCACAGGTGGTTGCGGGGCTGCACAGGGCAGGAACTGGGCCGGGAGCCTCCCACATAGGTCCTGGCAAGAACTGCACTGGGGGCACACCCAAGTTCATCGTGTGGGTCCACATGCGCCGGGCCTGAGATTCGATCCTTGGTCCCGGGAGCTTCAAAGCGAGGGCTTAACTCCCTGAGCCATCCCAGCTTTCCCTTGTTTTTTTTCCTAATAAATTCTCTATCAAATAATGTGGTTGGTTTTGTAAATATAATAGTTTTTAAAACTTATTTACATGAGATAACCAAGGAATTGTGAGCAAGAATAAAAATGAAATTCAACCTTTTCCTCAACTTCAGGTCCCTAATGGCTTTACATGTAATATTGATGAGATCTTTCTAGCTCATTCCATTTAATAGTCAATTCCAACAATTTGCTGATCTCACTGGGACCTCAAATTCACCTCTTTTCTTCCATCCCTCACCCTCTTGATGTCTGTCCTTTCTTCTTTGTTACTCTTCATCTACTTTCACCTGTAAGGTTGAAGGTGACTGGAAAATACCTTAACCATCTGACTAATCTTACTTCATAACCATGAGTGCAAGTTAGACTCTAATGCCATCTCATAATCATACTGCACTTTCTTACATTCCTACTCTCCTAGAAGACTATGTCACATCTTCCTAAACTCCAAATGCCATCTGCCTCATCCCTACTCAAACCAATGACTTTGTTTTTTACCTCAATGAGATTTTAAAGCAATGAGAACTTCCAGACCTCAATTTATTTACCCAGCATCCACAAGCACAGAGAGAAATTAAGCAATTGTCTATCTAGAACCAATCCTTTTGTTTGAACAATTAAGTCCACCCCTCATGCCTAGTCAAGAACTTTGCTCCAACTATTCTCTTCTTCCATCTATATCATAAATATTGTGCACAATTGTAACACATGCATCATTACAAAACATGTGTTCTATCTTAAAAAGAGAAAAACATTCATTCCACTTCTCATGTCAGCTACTGACTCCCAACCCCATTTCTTTGATCCAGTTGCAGCAACACTTCGTGAAAGAATGATCTATACTCTTTCTCCTAATTCCTCTCTTCCTTTTCCCCTACTACTCCTCGGAAACGCTGTTGCCACGATCACCAGTAGCTTCTACGTTGCTAAACCCACTGATCAGTTCTTGGCTCTCATCTTATTTGACCCAAGCAGAAGCACTGAAAACATTGTCATGCTCTCCTCCTCTTTGCTCTGTGTTATTCATTGCACTTCAGGATGCCATAAGCTTTTGTTTTTCTCCCTTATTTACTGATTGATTCTTCTCATCTCCTTTGTAAGCCTTATCCTCTCCACAAACTCTTCTTGTTATAGTACTCCTTCCATAGTACCTATAAAGTTTTTGAACTCTGCCCTTTTCCTTTTTCCATCATGGATATATTGTTCTAAAATACTATAAGCTTTATGTTTTTATCATGTTATTATTTGTCTCACCCCACTAGACTATAAGCTCTATGAAGGTAGTAATATTTTACTCCTTTTCACTGACCTACATGAGTGTCTCAGATAGGACCTGGCACAGGTACATAACTCCTTAAATATCTATTGAATCAATTGAGTGGATGGATAAGTGGAACTTAATTGATAGCCAATAGGAACAACTATACAAAGAAATTGTGCCTACCTAGCAGACAAGGAGTCCTCTGAGAGGTGGGGTCTATGGGCCTGAGTACCCAAGTAATAAGCATCACCTAATTTCATTATTAGGGGTGCCAATGTAGAACGCATATGTATATTAATACTCCTGATACCAGGCATGTTTTATAGAACAAAGGAACAATTTAGGCATCCTGACCACATCCATCTTCTTTCCTCTATTAGAAAGACAGCAAATTCAAGTTGCTGTTTTATACGTTCGGACTGTGGAAACATGATAGGGTTAAAGTTTACAAATGCCTCAGGTACCATGCTGATGGTGGTAAAAAACGCACTCATTATATTCCAACACAAGCTTCTTGATAGAACTCAAGGATGGGGCACCTACGTCTGTTGTTTACATCCTCTTCGGGTTTATTGTAAGTGAGAGGGCTATGGTAGCTTTTGCATTTCTATGTATG
The DNA here is from genome assembly GCA_004027555.1 of Craseonycteris thonglongyai. Classification (NCBI taxonomy): domain Eukaryota; kingdom Metazoa; phylum Chordata; class Mammalia; order Chiroptera; family Craseonycteridae; genus Craseonycteris; species Craseonycteris thonglongyai. The sequence continues at coordinate 12,860 of PVKE010028320.1, read as the reverse complement.
TGTTTTAAAATGTTCCAATCAAAAGCAAAGTAATTTAGGAAGGGGAGGAAAAAACACTGAAAGAAACAATCGCTTTTTTTTTTTCAATCCCCACTGTATACCAGTTCTGAAGCTAAGTGTTTTTGTTTGACATTGACAATAAGCACAAAGTCAATGGCTATAAGCTGCTGCTGTTGATACCATGGTAACACAAATCTATAAGCAACAAACACAAAAACCACTGCTGAACTGTAATTTCTACTACAAATTTATTCTGAAGAAAATAAACAAGTGTAATGAATGCTTACCCAGAGGAACAATGCCAAGAAACACAGGTCTAAATATATCAGATCAATTTAATGCCATTTATACAAATTCAACACAATATGTTTCTTTGTGAATGTCTAATGTTCCTTTTATTGCCTTTAAAATGGTCTCATGTTAATCTAAAACTGACTCACCTATGTAAAATGACAACTATGTAGGATTTTTAAAAAAGAACCTCCTCAATCCCTATCATATAGATGATGGTTCATTAATATCAGTCTATACTGTTGGCTCTCAACCATCTAATAGCTTTATTCCAGTACAATAATAAAAACTGTTAAGGGAAATGAGGAAATAGCATTGGGATTAGTGCTCTTAGCATTTAATAGGGTATTGGATTCCTGATGCTTGTTTGTATTTTCTGGGAATAAGTACCTAAGGGAAAATTAAGTTCTAAGCTGAGGCTACTACTATTTGAAACCACAGAAAGGGCTCCTGGGAATAGTTTGGCTTTTCTATAACAATAGATATTTCTGATGAAGTACACCATTCCCTAATGAAAAAGACTGCTTCATATGATAAAATTTGACCAAGGCAAGGAAAATGCTGATCAATTTGGGAATGAGTGTTTCAATAAAAGAAACATGAAATCAACTGTGATTTGGGAGTACATATTCCACACCATCACGAGAGCCATCATCCTGGACCACAGACGACCCCTACCACACTGCAACTGTGAAAGTTCCCACTGACATCACTGACAACGCTGGCATGGAGACAAAGACCTAATCCAAAAGCAGTCCTGTTGTATTCTGCTTCCTTAGAGTTACATGAAAAAGAAACCAACTTCCCCACCTCCTGTCTTTACCTTACATTCCTTCTGCATACCCAAAACAAAACAAAAACAAATAAGCAAACAATCAAAAAACCTGGCCCATGAATAGATCTATGTCTCAGCAGAGTTCTTCAATATGTAAATTTCTAGGCAAGTGTATAAACAGAGATAGGAAAAGGCAAATCTCTAAAAACACTGATCCAGTAAAATGTAACAAATGTGAAATAAAGATACAAAAAGTGGATGTTGAATTATCCAGGTCATAGGCTGTCAAACATTTTGAGTCTGGAACAATAGACCAGCAAGTTCAGGAGGAAATAATACTTGCTTTGAACTATATTTTATAAAAGTATACCAGTAAGATTCTTACTGTACTGATGATACTAAAGTTTATATATTCATTTACAAGAACAAGTTTGCAGTACCCGCATAAATGCCCGATGCGTTCGACAATTGGCTGCTGTGCTCGATACTTTCATGTTTCCTGTAATCATGTCAGAAGTTCCATTAGAAGAAAAGTAAAATCTTGATGAGGACTCGGCCTTTCTGATCACATCCAGACTCATGTTATAAAACAAAACTGCAAAAATGAAGAGAGAATTGCCATTAATATAATTATCTAAAAGCACTTATTTTATTATTTTTGAAGTGATAATAGTCAAAGTTGTAGAGCAGTGGTCCCCAGACTGTTTGGCACCAGGGACCTATTCCTGAGAACACATTTTTTCTATAGATCAGTGTGGGGGTGGGAGGTCGTTTCCAGATGATTCAAGCACATTACATGTATTGTGCACTTTATTATTACGTTGTAAAATATAATAATTATACAACTCACCACTATAAAGCCTGCTATCAGACAGATTAATTGTCACTTGCCACTCACTGATAGGGTTTTGATATGAGTCTGCAAGCAATTGATTTATTATAATCTCTGCGCAGTCAAACCTCTCTACTAATGTTAATCTGTATTTGTAGCTGTTCCCCAGCACTAGCATCACTGCTTCAGCTCAACTTCAGTTCAGCAGGCATGAGATTCTCATAGGAGTGAGCAACCTAGATCCATCGCATGTGCGGTTCACAATAGGATTTATGTTCTTATGGGAATTTTGTGCCACCGCTGATCTGACAGGAGGCAGAACTCAGGCAGTAATGCAAGCTATGGGGAGTGGCTGTAAATACGGATGAAGCTTCACTTGCTGGCCTGCTGCTCACCCCCTGATGGGGCCTGGTTACTAACAGGTCATGGACCAGTACCAGTTTGTGGTCCCAGGGTTGGGGATGCCTGTTGTAGAATATACTGGAAACACTGTATTAAATTCTTTCCTCAAATAGCTTTTTAAAGCTAACCTGAAATATGAAAGAGGGAACAATTTAAAAACACAAATCTCAAAAGTTATTTTTATAAATAAAAAGTTTATAAACTTTTCTTTAGTTTTCTAATACTAACATCTTTAGTTATTTGCTTAATTATCCTATATTTATATATATACTTCAAACTACAATACCATAATTGTTACTAGTAATAAAAATCCTGAGTAAAGTTTCAGAGTCCATTTTGTCTGTAGAACTTCCAATTAAGGAAGTATAGGCAGAGTACAGTGCTCAGATGTCACTTGAAATATTTCTATTCTGTGTGGTGAAATAATTAATTTCATGTATGGTTAGGTTCATTTATTTCCATTTGTTTCCAATTTGAGTGGGTCATATTTTTCTTTTGATTTCATTTTTTTTTAAATGTAAAGTGAACACATGATTTAAAACTCAAAGCTACATAAATGGTTTACCCAAAGATGCCTTCTTTTCTGGCCCTAGGCACTGATTAGTCTCCTCCATGTTTTTACTAATTTTTAGTTTGAACTTTGAGTATTGATTCATGCAAAAATGAACAAATATAGACATTCTCTCAATAAATATTTTGGCAGTTTAGTAAGAATGTGCTATTTTTTTGAAAGATTTATTTTATTGTTTTTGACAGAGAAAAGGGGGAAGGCCCAGAGCAGTCTCCATAGTTGTACATCATCAGTTTTCAACATAGTTTCATTTCACACAGGTGGGCAGGGGAGCCGGGGTATGCAGGGTGGGAACCAGGCCGGGGCCTCCCACATGGGAGGCATGGCCCCTCAAGCTGGGGGCCAAACTTAGGCCTCCCACATGGGAAGCTCGCCCCAGTGAGAACCAAACTGGGGGCACAACCTAGTTCAGCATATGGGTCCACACAGGCCGGAGCCAGGATTCGACCTTGGATCCCGGGGCTGCAAGGTGAGCACTTAACCCACTGAACCATCCTGACATCCCAAGGACTTACTTTAAATATGACACAATAAATAGCCAATTGCTAAAGATTTTCAATAAGCAAAAATAATAAGAAAATTTTATAAGTCATCAAAAAAAAAGAAAGAAAAGTAAAAACCCCAAGTCAACTCTAACCAAGAAAGCCATTTCTTTACTGCCATTTGCAACATGGATAGAACTTGAGATCATCACGCAAAGCAACATAAGCCAGACAGAAAAAGTTAAGAACCATACGGCTTCACTTATATGTGGACTATAAAATGACAGCAATAAAGAAATAAAACCTCATGGACACAGTCAGTTTAGTGGCTACCTGAGGGTAAGGGTTAGGCGGTGGGAGAACAAGGAGGGGGAGTTAATTTTATGGTGATGGAAAGAAAGCTGACTTTGGATGGTGAACACATATTATAACACATAGATCAAGTACTGTAGAATTGTACACCTGGAACCTATGTAATTTTTAATAACGAATGCCACCCTAATAAATGTAAAACTAAACAAATAAATAAAATAAGAGCTATTTCTTGACTCTAAAAGGGATTTTTGCAAAACAAGCTAATATACTTTGCAAAACATCTAGTAGTCTGCTGAGATATCACTCACAGAAGTGCAATAATTCATTAAGTGATATTTTTAAGAATTTATATAATTCTTGAAATATTTATTTACATTTTCAGAGTAGCTTACTCTTTTTCGTAGGATTGTATCTTTAGTAGGATTTTATCTACTTAAGGAAACCTAAACACAAAACCCATATTACTCTTATAAATTTCAAATAAATCTTTCAAGCTTCCTTTTATTTAAATAAATAAAAGTCCAAATCAACTGGATTCAAAATTACAATAACTGAAATTCAATGCCTCAGTGATGGAGCTGCAATTGAAATAGCCATCTGAAAATTCATTACCCCGAGTTCAGACAAAAAGTAAATGAAAAAAGAGTGAATAAAAACCCACTCACAGTAAAAAGCAAAATGTCCTGGTTTTATTAAACATGCTTACCATGTGAATTATTTTTCCCAAGGAGTCATTTCACAACAACTATAAAGCATATATTTGTAACAAGGCTGTGATTATTTCTGAATTTTGTATATTTGTTTTCAACCAATTTAAAATATCTGGTCACAATGGAATTGGTAACACAACAAACACTGACTTTACATAAAAGAAAACAGTCCTATCTATTTAACATGCATCATTCAAATAATTCCTCTATTTGTCTGTGTTACTAGGGTCACACTCTCAACCAGCCACTGGAAGAAGGTCTCCATCACCCTATCACTTCGTCTCTAGCCAGAACTTCTGCAGAGCACTACAAAAAGAGTCTGATTGAAAGTAGAGATGCCAGGCTTGTATTGTACTTCTCATTAGAGGCTAATTCTGACTGGGCCCTCTGTTACATATCCATAGTTTGGTTCAGTATTTGCTACCCTTCATGATGTTTAGATGATAGGCTTCAGGGTCATACTTACAATCAACTTTTTTTCTTTCTATCACCATATAATGGATACCCCCTTCCTCTTCTCTCATCCCCCTCCCCTTACCCTCAGGTAACCAAAAACTGTGTCCATGAGTTTTTGTTTCTTTGCTGCTTTCAGTTTTATATTCTACTTATGAGTAAGGTCACATGGTTCTTGGTTTTTTTCTGTCTGGCTTATCTATTTCAAGGTACATCCATGTTTTGCAAATGAGAGTATTTTATCTTTTCTTAGAGCTGAGTAATATTTCATTGTATCTGTGTACCACAGCTTCTTTATCCAGTCATCTATCAAAATGCACTTTGGTTGTTTCTAGGACTTGCCCCCCACAAATAGTGCTGCAATGAACATTGGGGTACATAAGTCTTTGTGGACTAAGGTTTTTCAAATGTTGGGGGTAGATACCCACCAGGGAGATTGCTGGATCATATGATAGTTCCATTCCCAATTTTCTTAGAAACCACCACACTGCCCTCCATACCTGTTATTCCAATTACAATCAACTCCTGATAGGTCTCATAGGCCTCACAAACTTGGTAAATTATTGATGTCCAATTGATAAACCCAGGGTATGCCTCTCCCCTACAAAATGCTGGTATCATTGGTTGTTATTCTAATATTTGCTTAAATGTAATTAGAAACATTAACTTGCTGGTAATAATGTAATACTTATGAAGTCACGTATTTGTGATTAACCACAATTTTGGATAAGCCATATCAATACTACTTTCTCCAGAGTAGATAACCGAGAGTTGCCTATATATAGGGAAATGGGCATGAGCTCTCAGGAGCTGAAGGTAAGTAAATCCTTAAAAGATGTATATTATTTACGAAAACTACAATCAGGGTCTAAACTCCAGGTAAGCTTCTTCAATGACTCAAACAGGATAGAATATGAAGAATCTTTTTTTCCTGGGCTTTCTAGCTTGAGGCAACTCCAGGCTTTAAGAAGCCTGGAAAAACAGAGCAGGAGTTGTGGCTATGGTGATGTTCTTTCTATTCTAAAGAGATCTTGCAGATTAGGCTCAGTTAGTTCATTTAAAATAATATAGCAAGTGGTAGTCTTGATTTATTGTCATAACCTCTAAACAAATGTAGCCTCTTAATATACCCTACTCACCAGTTAGAATAAAAAGAGAATCTGGAAGATGGGGAAGAAAGGTGTGCTATCCGGCAACTGTTCTCTCTTGCCCTAAAGCAGACCTCCATGATGAAACAGAGGGAGGGCTCAAAAGAGGGTCATGAGAGGTATGAGTGAAGTGTGCCTTATACCGGGCATTAAATCTATAATGGTACTCTTACCTATATAACCTGGAACCTCTTTGCCCTTGTATGAGAAACAGAGGGTTAGATCCATGCACACTGAAGGCAATCCATTTTCAATACAGTCAAAATTCGTTCTATTTACTGATTCAGGGTGGTTTAAAGAAGCTTCAACAACGACTACAGGTCTTGTCCTACGGAGGAAAATTATCAATATTAATTACAGAATTATTTTGTCTTAAGAAAAGAATTGCATTTGTTTTGTCAATTTCTATCGACCAAGTAATTTCGTGAAATTGCTTTATTAATAGTATGCGCATATAAACTCAATTATATTTCCATGCACGAATCAAGAAAAATTTTAGTTTAATTTCCAAAAATTTTGACTTTGTCTATTATTTATTTAATTATATCTATGTAAGGTGGGAAAAATATCCGAAAGTTCCATGATTAAATTTCAGAATACCAAAAATAGCATTATGAAGTCACCACCACTACTGATTTTAAAAACTGCCTCCCATTATTTACAATTAAAACTAATTGTTATTAAGCAGTAAAATGTACAAAGTTTACCTCAGCAACACAGCAGAATTAGACCAAAAAGCACCAACTGCTATATCTGAAGGATAAAAAACAACTCAGATTAATGATCATCATTAGTCAAAGATAATTACTTTTCAGTTACAAATACTATACATATCACATTTTGACCATACCAAAATACTAGTTACAGAAAATTAATTAGTAAAGATATGCTTACATCTTAACATTCATTCCACATTTGTTTGAATCTACAATATTCACCCCTTTATAATATAACAATATAAACAAGCTTTATGATATAAAGATAGGCTTACTAAAACAAATCCAATGTTTGGATTAGAAACATTCACCCAGAAATGTACTTTCAAATTACAAAAAAAAAAAAAAAATTATTTTCTTTCTTTTCATATGCTTGACTTACTTTCATGGGTACTTTTCATTTTTTTAAGAACAAGTAATAAAACGTTAAATAACAGTGTAAAACTCAAGAATTACTTTATCATTTCTCACCCATCCTTGAATTTAAAAGAGCTTTAAAAATGAAGGAAAAAAAAATCAGTAAATTAGAACTCTTCCATACCAGTTTTATGTACTTAATAAAACAGTATCCACAATTGAGCCTATTTCCATTTAAAAAAATAAGGTAAATTTTATACTCACCTACATATCCATTATTATCTGCATCAATTTGCCCAGATATAGATTGTCCAAACATACTTAATGATTTGCTGACTTGAAGTCCCTCAATTCTCTGAAAAACATAAGTTGAGTGAGAAGTGTTTTTGAGCACCTAATATCCCAGAGAAGCAATTATTTAGTTAAATAACAAGTCTTTCCATGCCTTGGCATAAATATAAACAAAATTGTATTTTAGTTAATCCAAATACTTGTGTCTAAGAGAAACAAAAGTTTTCAGTGGACAGTTGATACTTATTATGTAAGAAGAAAAACTTCCTTCCTTACTCTGTGAGCAAAAGGAAATGATGTAGTAAAGATCTAAAACAGTCCTGATCCCTTCTCCTCAGTCTTCTTTCAGTCTCAGTATTCATTTTCCTGACCAATATAAGTTACAAAACAAGTAATTTGGAAAATACAACATATCTAATCACTTAGTGGAGCCAACAACTCAGGCTTATGATGAAAACCACCACCCTATTTTGCCAGACTGCTTCCTATCACTTGCCAAGGATAACTCAAGTGATATACTTCATATTCCATGTGTCTAATGTCATGTCTAGATAGTGATTTGTAAGTATCAGGCTGCTAGCCAAACTAAGAAAATCAGTGTTTTTTTGGTTTTTTTTTAAATATATATTTTTTATTTATTTTTATATTTGACAGAGAGAGAGAGAGAGAGAGAGAGAGAGAGAGAGAGAACTGAACTGGGCGAGATCCCAGTTCAGCATATGGTTCCACATGGGCCGGGGCCGGGATTCGATCCCTGGTCCCCGGCGCTGCAAAGTGAGCGCTTAACCCACTGAGCCATCCCGGCTTCCCCAGTGTTTATTTTTAATTAGAAAAATACACATCTTTCATGTTAAATATAGAAAGCCACTTTTCTATTTTTTGTCTATAAAGACATAATAGTATTAGCTAATGTTTCCATAAAAGTATCATTGGAAAAGCTTTTCTTCTCTGCATGTGTATGTACGTTTTCCTATACACTGAAATGGCCTGATTTTTCAAAATAGAAAAGTGAAGTCAGAGTTAGACCAGGGACATTTATTAAAAGTGTGATCATCTTATTGCTTTGCACCGAAATGAACACAGAATATCATATGAGTGTTTACTCTCTGCGTGTGAGTTCTAGGAAGTATGGGACTTGAGCCACAAGACATGACAGTTAATCAAATCCAAATGTGCTTATTTGGAATAGCGTGGATATTACCTCAGAACATAAATTTAATGAAACGCAGAGAGAAATCTTTACTAGGTTAAAGACAAACTAGAATCAAAGTGAACCTGAACCCTTACGTATGGAAAAAAAAAATGGTTCCAAAGACCTTAAAAATGAGAACACCCACTATTACTGTAAGAAAATGGTGAAACAGAATATTGAGTATTTGAAAGAGCAAATCAAGTATAAATCCACATGAATACTGGAAGTTTTAAGGAAGCTTCCATTGCCAATGTTTCTTTTGAAAATAGAATGGTCTCTTACCTGTGAGAAGGCTGATGAGATCCCATCTGCTCGGCCATTGTAAATATAAATAGTGCCTCGCAAGTTATCTTCCTGTGGAGCTCCAATAGCAACATCTATTCAGAAATTTAGATGGTGGAAAATAAATTCTTGGTACAAAGAATACAGTTCTGAAACCTAGCTTTCATGCTCCTTCAATTCATCTTACATAATATAAGAAAACATTTTTAAAAACTAACACTTTTCTCACGAAACAGAAAAAAACATGACAAAGCACTAATATCATCACAACAATACACAAGGTTGTACAGAATAGTGTGTGCATGGAAGAAGCAGAGTTTGTGGCTCTGACAGGTAGTCTAACAGAATGGTTAAGGGCATGGGCCCTATAGCCAGTCTTCTGGGGCCTAAACCCAGCACTGCCACTGTGCCCAGCTGTCCTATGCTGGACCCTGGACCCAATGCTTTGTTTGTTTGTTTGCTTTTAGATTCTATTTTTATTTTTATTGTTTTTGACAAGAGAGAGAGAGAGAGAGAGAGAGAGAGAGAGAGAATGTGAGTGCGAGCCCAGAGCAGTTTCCATAATTGCACATCATTAGTTTTCTGTGTAGTTTCATTCTGCAGGTGGGCACAGGGCTACACAGAGCAGGAACTGGGCAGGAGCCTCCCACATGGGAGGCATGCCCCTGTGAACTGGGGGCTTCCCACATGGGAAGCACGCTCCCTCCCACCGGGGAAGCTCACCTGCAGCAGGAGCCAAACTGGGGACCTTCCACATAGGAGGCTTGCCGCAGGGAAAACCAAACTGGGGGCACATTTCAGTTCAGCATATGGGTCTGCATGGTCCGGGGTCAGGACTCGGATTCGATCCTCAGACCCTGAGGCTGCAAGATGAGCACCCTACCCACTGAGCCATCTCAGCATCCCCTGAACCCAATTCTTAACCTCTCTGTGTCTTATCTGTTCCCTACTTATAGCACGGGATCATAAAAGAACTCACTCAGCATAGAAAGACCGTATACATGTGAAGTACAGAGAGAAGTGCCTAGCACATCTATGAAAAGCATACCTGAAGAATCTTTATTTTGAGATCTTGGTTTTTTTATTTGCAAAATAATTCTAAATTAACTGCTGTTTCAATGAAAGTGATTAAAGTATTTGTTAAGGGCATCTGTCTATATACAAACACAAAATAGACTTCAGAAAATTGATCTGTTCTGTAATATAATGACTGCATCACCATTACTTTATTGAGATTCATATCAAATTATGACACAAGGAGAAAAAAGATCTGATCAACTCACATAAATAAAAATAGAACACAGAAACTATAAATGACATGGTTGCTTACACACTACAATTATATAGCACAAAGAAGAAAAATCATATTCTATAAATGCAAGAGTGTTTCATTATTTTACTAAGTATTATGTCTATTTATTTGGATATATTTATATTTTTATTTATATGCAATGCTTTCTTATTATGTTAATAGAAACCTAAAATACAGAAAGTTTGGAGGGAGCGGCATCAAATATATGATGATAGAAAGAGAACTGACTTTGGATGGTGAGCATACAATGTAATACATAGACGATGTAATGTAAAATGGTACACCTGGAACCTATGTAATTTTTACCAACCAATGTCACCCCAATACATTTAACAATTAATAAAAAAGGAAAGTTTGACTTTATAATATTTATTTAGATCATAGTTTATCAGATCTGAAACCTTTTTAACACCAATGGTAATTTTTTATTGTAATTTCAGTGAAAATAAAAATATACTTAATCTACAACTATGCCAAATACTGTGCAATTTTAAAACTGCAATAATAGCAGTTTTATCTAAAAATAACTAGCAGAAACTATATAATTATTTTGTTTAGACACACTAAGACTACCCTCCTTTAACTCGTGCAAATTACATTTTCATATGAAAATACACCCGCTGATTTATTCAGTCAGTTGACAGTCAGTGGATAACTACTGAGCACCTACTGTGTTCCAAGCATGTGCCAGGAGCTGACAATACAGGGCAATAATACAAAAAGGAAAACTGGTAGTCTATTGGGGAAGAACAAAAAAGTAAAAACAGAATCATAACACAGCACGCAAGAGCATGGTGGAATTTAGGAAAGACTTCTCAGATGATGTTTAAGCTCAGATTAAAGTACTGGTAAATTGTAACCAGGTGAAGAAAAGGAAAAGGACAATTTACACAGAGGAAACAGTCTGTAGCAGCAGGGGAGCAGGAGGCAGCATGGCACACATGAAGACTGGACACTAGTTTGGAATCGCTGCAGATTAAATACAAATAGGAACATACCGTAATGGGGGAACAGGAACAAAAAGAGAAGAGGAAGGAAAAGGGAAGAAGTGGGAGGAGAACTATACTACTGAAGACAAGATCACTTAGTAATTTTATTAATCAGGGTTAGGTACATATTTCAACCATGTAGCTACTCTTTAGCAACTAAAATTCTAAACCTTGGTTTTTGTTTTGTTTTGTTTTAAGATTTATTTTATTGTTTTGAGAGGAGAGAGAGAGACAGAGAGAGAGAGAGAGAGAGAGAGAGAGAGAGAGAGAGAGAGAGAGAGAGAGAGAGAGAGGAGCAGGAGGGCCCAGAGCAGTCTCCATAGTTGCACATCATTAGTTGTGACATGGTTTTATTCTACACAGGTGGATGTGGGCTGTGGCGGTGGAAACTGAACTGGTGCCTCCCACATGGGAGGCAAGAACCTGTGCAGCTATGCCCTTCTAGCAGTTACCAATGTGCTGCAGTTCAGCATATGGGGTCGCACAGGCCAGGGCCAGGTATCAAACCCTGGACCTCTGATTGCAAGGAGAGTGCTCAGCTTCTGAGCTAGCCCAGCATCCTTGAACCTTGATTCTTAATGATAATATGTGAAAAGATAAGTCTGGGTTATGAAGTTGTGGATATACCAAAATTCTTGAACTCAGTTATTAGCACTTAGTAATCTATATATATTGAAGAAAGTATCTTAAAACAATTCAGACGAGCCTTTTCAACTGAAATAAAAGCCCAGATCAATTTGACTAAAAGAAGAAGACATATGGGTGTATTCAGCCTTCAGCTATCTTATATATAGGTCCAATCTCTTCCTACAATTAGACTTGAGTTCATTTTATAACATAGTAAATCTCTAGCTATCATTATACTAAAAATACATTTGAAAGGTTTATGTAAAATATATATGTATATAAAATAATAAAATGTTTTTTCTGTGCCTGTGCAACTGAATTTGGGACAACATACAGAGAAAACACAGATTTGAGAACTGTTTTTACCTTTCATCTGAACATTTGATTTCATTCTGTTAGTATATTCATAAATCATAATTGTCAATAGTATAATCATAATAATCTTAACATCAGCTAACATTTATATCTTGTTTACAATGCAGGCACTGTGCTGGAGGCTTTATAAATGTTAACTCATGTAACTCTCACAACAACTGTATCAAATCAATAATTTTGATTCCCACTTCTAATGGATGAGAAAAGTGAGGCACAGAGTGTAACTTGTTCGAGGTCATAGAGCCAGGCTGTGGTGGAGCCTGGATTTAAACCCTGGAGTCTGACTCTCCATCACCATGTTCAATATAATCATTAACATTATAGGGATGAAGGGTAGTCCAAGATGGTTGTATAGGAAGACCATGAACTGACCTCCACCCACAGGCATACTAACTCTACAGTAATATGTGGAATAATTAATTCCATCTGAAAAAGACCTCAACACTAGCTAAACAGCTCCTCTACAACAAAGGATAAAAGGGTCATATCAAAACAGATAGCAGAGGCATAGACAAGGTCCCAACAAACACACCACTCTTAGTATAGTGACCCAAGATTGGGAGGGATCTCACAAAGCAGGAGCTTCTCCCTGAGAAGTGAAGAGTTTGTACCCCACAGCAGGAACCCCAATCCTTGGGACTGGCACTGAAAGGCAAACCCCCCAAATATCTAGCTTTGAAAAACAAGGCTTATGTTTAGGAGACCCAAATGGCTGTAGGGAATTGAGATATTCCTTTTAA
>PVKE010028319.1:0-21009 GCA_004027555.1 Craseonycteris thonglongyai | reverse complement strand
TAGGTGGAATATAAAAGTGAAAGTAACAAAGACACAGAGACCTATGGACACACTCAAGAACTTGTCAGTTTTGATGCCTATTAGTGCCGTGCTGTTTTCGTTTTGTCTCTTCCACATCTACAAAATGTTTCCCTTTGAAAACTTCTTTTTAACCAGGGAAACAAAAAAGTCACTCAAGATGCAATCAGGTGAATAGGGAGGCTGGAGCAGAGGGGTCATGCCGTTATTGGTCAAAAATTGAAGAACACTCATCATGGTGTGGGCAGGTGTGTTGTCACGCCACACACTGTTCATGTAAATCATCCATCATGAAATGGGCAAATACATTGAAAGAGTCTCCAAAAAAAATTCACTGAAGCCAAACACAGCCTCTCACAATACCAGCTGCTAAACTGATGCAGATGTGTTTTTAGAATACTCACCAAGGGAGTAAGCCTGTACTACAAGCCCTCCCCACACCCCCTTTCATAAAGTAATTCCATTTTTATAGGGAAGTCCACCTTATATCTAAACCTTAACCCTATGCCTAAATCATCTTGCCTTCTTGAAATACACCAACTCTTCTCTGATGATTCTGTTATGCCCACTCATGATTTGAAACATTATATTGTACTGAACTTTGTAAATGGTTTTCATTTGTTTTCTTAACCTCAATTTGTACTTCCTAATTATTAATGTTTCATTTTAACTATATATATAAATAGATAGATAGATAGATAGATAGATAGATAGATAGATAGATAGATATACATAGATATATGCTTTTTCCTTACTCTGTGACCCTCTTTATGAAGTATGGAATGATCAGTTAATGTTAAGGTAAACAACAGAAAATAAATTGATGTTCTGAAAATGGATTAAACAAATAAAGTCCAGGCAAAATCTTTATAACAGCTTGACCATATATCCCATGCCATGATTTCTAGACCTCTACTCACTTGACTGGCTGTGCAGTTAGATAAGCAAGTCTTGTTATCAGCTGCAAGATAGAAGTTGGTGGGACATGCACAGGTGTGAGACTTTCCAGGGGCTAAAAGGCACAGATGACTGCAACCTCCATTATTTATCATACAGAGATGTTTGAAGACTATAAATGAGAAAGAAACAATAAGAAAACAGAATAATCAAGACCAATTATATAAGATCAGAAGATATATGATATTTAAGCTAAATAATTTGAATTTGAATAAAACATTGTGATCAAGAACTCATCAAGACTATAAATATAATTTTATTTCATTACAAATTGTATTCATTGTCCAATGGCATTCATTCTACCATTAAATAATTTTAAGGACGCATTTAGACAAAAACAAGTATTTTGCTAGAAAAATAATTGTCCATCAGGAAAAAAAAGAGACTAAAAGAATTTTAGATGAAGACATATATATGTTTTTAAATATTAATGTAAAATAAGCAATTAAACAATAATCTACAACTAATAGTGTATTGGCTTTGTTTTCTAGGCCAAATTTGTTTTAAGCCACATCATCAAAGCTTTATTCAGAGTGGCTGATAAAATTTGTACGAGACACGTGCTTAAGAAAACTTAATATATTTTTCATTTTTATAACCCTGAAACTACTTATATATAACTCCTTTCACCCAGCATTCCAGAAACTAAAGTTCTTATAACTATTTCTAAATAACTTATTTCAAGAATGCAGTCTCCACTTCAACTACATGCAGTAGTGTCACTTCAGCTTAATATGATTTCAACAAATCAATAATTGTTTATACTATAATTGAGCTTCTCAACAATAATCCTTAAGAGCAGTACCTTGTATTAACTGAATTCATTCTATGCAGTTAAGCTAACTAATGGAACCTGGTAATATTTCTCAAAAATAAATTATATTTAACCTTGGAGGAAACAAAAATGAAATGCTACTAAAAGATGTTGATGTATTTATGGAAATCATGGAAAGAATAGTTACCATCAGGTTGTCTATAAGAATGATACACCTGGATATCTGTGATGGCATGCCATGAGTTAATCAGTGAGAGTCTGTCTGCTCCCGAGGTTTTATGGGCACGGCTGAGTGACTTGGTTTTCCCATCAGTCCAGTAGATGTAGTCTTCAAACAATGTTAGTGCAATCACCCCTGGAATATCTTGATTAGGGACTGTAATAGGAGATGGTAAGATTAATGTTCTGTCTTGGAAGACTGCCAGTTAAAATATTCAATACTACATGGGCTGATAGATACAACTGCTACAGAACTTCACGTGAATAATTGCTGTGACAACCTGTCAGGCTGGCAAGGTTCTTTATTACAGGTTAAGAGAATGCAGGACCTGGCACAGGAGTTTGCTTTGCTCAGATTTAGCTTGGTTTAACCACTGGGAAGAACATAAATGCAATCCTGCTCTTGAATAATGGCTGCTTCACCAAAAACAAATAGCACCCATCAATTAAAAATTATATATATATATAAATATAAATATATATATATATAAATAATTTATATATATATAAATATATATATTTATATATATATATAAATAATCCCCCTTCCATCCAGTTTTTCCTAACTTAAATCCTTAAATCTGCAGATTATAGTACTGCTTTCTCCCATTCTTAAATTGATTAAATTATACATACAGGATAAAATTTCTATCTACCTAAAGATAGAGTGATTATAAAAGATTATAAAACATTTTAGTCACTGAGATTTTATGAGTATTTTTATTTGCAAAATGAGATGGGAAATGGAAGGAGAAAATAAGTGTGAAGGGACCAATGTATTATGCAGATTCAATAGCCATAAAAATGTTCAGTTGAAAGTTAAAATTGTTTTATAAATAAAATTGTTTTATAACAACTGGGTTTAAATGTGAACAGTAGTTTGAGCATCCCAGATGTAAATTTTTTTATTCAAGAGATTCCAGGGCCCTATCAGGTAATAAAATATAATAAATTTATTTGGGAGTTTGGGGTTAAATAATGAAAACACATGATAGAGTTTAGTTTGTTTGTTTTTTTGAATTAAAAAAAAAAAATCCAAAAGTAGGTCAAGAGAGGATGGCTCAGAGGATTAAGCACTCTCTTTGTGGCCCCCGGGTTCTAAGATCAAATCCCAGTCCTGGCCCCAGCCTGTGTGAACCCACACGCTGAACAGGAGTGTGGCATGTGGCTACACTTCAGTTCTTGCTGGGGCAAAATTCCCACATGGGAGGCCCGTGGTTTGGCCCTCAGCTCAGAGGGCAGTGCCTTCCATGTGAGGGGCCCCTGGCCTGGTTCCTGCCCTGTGCAGCCTCTGCCTACCTGTAAGGAATAAACTCATGTCAAACACTAATGATAGGGAAAGCTGGGATGGCTCAGCAGGTTAAGTGCTTGCTTTGCAGCCCCAGAGCCCGAGGATCGAATCCAGGCTCTGGTCCATGTGGACCCATATGCTGACCTAGGGTGTGCCCCAGTTCAATTCTTGCTGGGGCCTATGCGGGAGGCTCCCAGCTCAGTTCCTGCCCTGTGCAGCCCCGTGCCCACCTGTGGAGTAAAAACTAATGCTGTCAACTATGGAGACTGCTCTGCTCCCCCCTCCCCCCTCCCGCTCTTCTATCTGTCTCTCTGTCAAAAACAATTAAACAAACAAACAAACAACCAAAAAACAACTGTGATGTGCAACTATGGAGACTGCTCTGGGCTCTCCCCCTTCTCTCTGATTCTATCTCTGTCTCTTTCTCTGTCAAAAACAATAAAATAAATCTTTAAAAATAAATCCAAAAGTAAAAATAAAATTGGAGCTCTTCAATGTACAAACCTTCAAATAAATCTCTATATTATTTTCAGATCTAATTTCAGAAAATGAGAAAATGTTTATTCATGTAAAAAAATATATTGTAAGTTAAATAATGTGTAATTTTTTATAAATTAGATTTTAATGACTGAGAATTAATGTTTGTATTTTTGTCTTTCAGTAGCATCTGAAAACTATCAAAATTTAAAATATAATTCACACTTTCTGGGGAGGTTTATAGCCCTATTTTTGAAATGCTGGATTAATTGATATTGTTATCTAGAAGTAGACACTTTTAATCTAATGATTTGTTATTTTTATTCTGACAGGCCAAATATAATCAGATAATTTACTAAGACTCAGAGAAAATAAAAGTAAAATAAATAAAATGTTATTCCTCCAAAAGGTGACAATTCAAGCCATCAACTGCTATCAATATGTAGAATCTGGCCAGAAATCCATCTTAGAACAGATATTAGGCATATAAAGAATGTAAAAATCAAGAAACATCCAGATGTATATACTTTCAATGCAAATATTCAGACAGAATTAAATTTCTGTACATTCCAATAAACATGGAGCCCATTGCTAAAATGATAAGTGGATTGGCCAGAAATATGAAAAGAAGGATACTACCAGAATGAATTATCTCTGAGTATTTACAAAACTATTTTCACTTTTCCCCTTTGATTGTATAAATTCATTACAGAAAGATAAAAGAAATGTGGTCTAATGTTAACAACTGTGTTAATCTTGGTGATCATTATAACCACCTTCCAACTTGTGTGTAAATTTGGAAATTTTCAACATAAAATAAAACTTTCCAGAAAAAGTTGAACGTTTCAGAAATATTCAATTCAGATGTCCTAGGATGTAAAAGAAGTAATTATATTACTAAATATAGACTAAAAAAGTTAATCATTAATTAAAAACATTTCAGCCCACTGGAGAGTCAATTAATTTCTAAGAAAAATTTAAGTTGTATGAATTTGCCTATTAGCAACGTAAAAGTAGCATAATCTTTTTAACTTTTAAACTATATGTAACTTTAGCTGACATTTATTAAGCACTTGAGTGCCAGGAAGTAGGCCAGTGGTTCTCAATGGGTTGGGAAGGCTATTCTGGTTCCCCAACAAATAATTATCAGGCTGATGTATCAACAGTTCTGAGGGTGAGAAAGGCTGTTGTAAGATATCCACTATATACACCTCCTTTTATTTTAGGCTACGGTAACAACAACTCTATTGTGCAAGAGTAGAAACTTTGCAGATTATAAAATTAGGATCTGGAAAATTTAAGTAATTTGACCAGAGGAGAGGAAAAAAACTGGTAAATGAAGATATGGGTATTTAAATCTAAATCAGATTCTTTGGCTACTAAATTCTTTGCCACCTTACCTATTAGCTGTCTTTAAGAAAGCCAGCCTAGTTGGGTAAAGGGTGGTTATAGACTGAATTGTGTTCCTGAAAAATTTATATATTGAAGCCGTATCCCTCAATGAAACTGTACTTGAAGACAGATCCTTTAAAGAAATAATAGTAAATGAGGTCATAAGAATGGGGTCCTCATTAAATATGACAGGTGTCTTTAAAAAATAGAGACATCTAGGGTGTACATCTAAAGAGAAAAGGCAACGTGAGGACACAGCAAGAAGACAGCCATCTACAAGCCAAGGGAAAAGACCTCAGGAGAAACTAAAACTACTGATACTTTGATTTTGGACTTCAGCATTCAGATATATGAGAAAATGAATTTCTGTTGTTTAAATCTCTCAATTTTTGTTTTGTTTTGTTTTGTTTTGTTATGGTAGCCTTAGAAAACTAATACAAAATATATAAAGCAATGGGACTAATTTTATAAGATCCATGTGAAAATCATTTTATTTAATTACTTGACTGCAATCACATTGTATGAATTTCGGACATGGGATAATTTAACTACTGGGCAAGTTTACTACCTCTCACCAGAAATCCTCTGTTATCAGATAATCAATATTAATTTATGGAGAGGGGAAATTAAACACATTTTAGATAAGTCTCAAACACAGGTGAATGTACAGAACATGTAGAAAATTGAGGCCAAAGTGAAGAAAATTAGTCCATTTGCCCAAAGTGACCACCTGTTTGATTTAATTTTGTTTGATATTTGCAATAAAGAATAGGGCTACCTGTTGTAGTGTTATAAACCTACTCCAGGCCTGTTCAGTTGACAAATATGCTTATTTTACAAAGACAACTGCCAGAGTGTTTCTTCTAGAGAAAACAAAGTAAAAATACCAACTTATACTAACAAGAAGAAATCTAGTATACATTTAAATGGCTCCAACAGGTTACTCTCTAACACCATAACTACTACCAATGAAAATTAAGCCAGAAAAAAAAGAAAAATAAACAATCAAAAATCTTGGCAGTATGCTTTCATTTCCTCTTTAAGACCTAAATCTCTCTCCACAAGAGTTATTTGACTATCTGCTTAAGCTTACATGAAGAAATTACTATATATTAACTGCTAAATGGCAATTATAAATGAATGAATGCATTCGTTTTTCCATCCACATGTGAAGAATTCAACCCACATTTAGAGTAAATGAGATGTTCTGAGATAAGTCATCATATTCAGGGCCCAGTAGAAGTAACAACTCTTTTTATGAGCTGGTAAACTTAGAAAAGGGCATTAATTTTGCAAAATTCTATATCTTGTTTTTTAAAAAAGTTTTTGATTCAGAATAAGAAAATTAAAATTATTTTTGTTGTCTGTATTTGCATATTTCTCCTTTATATATATGTATGTTACATGTATACATGCATACATATATCAGGTATGTGTGTATATGTAACATATATATATATACTATATATTATATACATTATACCTATACCCTACATAATATATACATGTGCATACGTATAATATGCACATATATACATATATATATATGCATCATATATGTATTGTTTTTTTATATGTGCATATATATGCATAAATAAAGAGCACAACAAAAAATGTCTTGCAATATAATCTGGCAGTTGATGGAGCTGACAAACATAAACATAGGATGTGATGTTACAAGAGAAACATTTAACAAACAAACCTACTAATAATGAGAAGCTGAGTTTATGAAAAAAGTAGTCAATGTTTTCTCAAAATGATAATGGCTATCCTTTTTAAGAGAAACATAATATGACCACTTGTCATATATAAGACTTATTTCGCTTAATTAAAAGAGATATGTGAAAACTTAAGTTTAAGAAACCTTTAATTTACAGGTATTCTGTAAACACACACAAAGAAGTAGAAGAAAACAGAACTATTGTGTGGGCTTCAGCTTAACAGGTACTTATTAAAATGTAAAGCCTACTTTAAAAGTGGTTTTTGCAGTGAGATTTCTATGTAACAACATTAATTATTATACTGTTTCCAGCTTTCCATTCCAATACTAGGCTCCCAATTTTTATTCTACAGACTGTATCTATCAGAGGAAACGAGTAAATGTTTGGCAAAATATAAATCAAAGAGAAACTCCTTAGTGGAGTTTCTTCCTTGTAGTTAAGTTGGATGCTATCCTGCTAAGTTTCCTAGTAATTATGATAAATAGATAAGGTACAAATCCAGATTGTGCATTTGGCTTAAAAGCTAGAAATACTCTATTATAAAACTCTCAACTATTCATTTTTTATATGCTAAACAAGTATATTCCTGACTACACCATTATATTTCAGACAAAGGTAGCTTAAAATACTTAAGAACAAAATGCACCTATGGCAGAGTATTCATCTTTTGTTGCACTAAAAATCTCATAGCTTGCAGGATAGGTAGGATATAACATTGGAATAGTGGTAGATACTATAT
This sequence comes from Craseonycteris thonglongyai, assembly GCA_004027555.1. NCBI lineage: Eukaryota > Metazoa > Chordata > Mammalia > Chiroptera > Craseonycteridae > Craseonycteris > Craseonycteris thonglongyai. Next base: position 13,420 of record PVKE010028319.1, on the reverse strand, counting down.
GGTGTGGCCTAATGGTTAGTACCCTATAGAAATTTTAATATTGATGTTCTACTTCTTTTTCTTGTTTCTCCTCCAAGATTTACTTTAAGGATATAATGTTATTAAAAATATTATGATATATGTAAATATTCCTATAATTTATTACTCAAAGATACTATAAAGTTTTAAGCAGTATCTTCAAAAGTAAAACAAAAATCATAGAATGCAACAACCAAATTCAATAATTAATTTTATGAAGGAATGAAGATTATAGAATAACTTGAGTACCATTTCTTTTTCCAGTTATACAAATTTTATTTTGTTTAAGAAAATACCTGAATGATCCAATGATCCGTTAAAATCAATCTGGCTCTACACCTGACTAGGATTAAGAAGTTTATCTCCAAAACCTTTAAAGTTAACAAGTATATCAAATAAAACATTAAATCCCACCACTGTTTTCAAAAAATATATTTTAAGACTCTCTCATTTTTCTTATTCTTGGTGCCATTACCCCAAGTAAAGGCATGCATCCTCTCACACCTGAATTACTGCAAAATTACTCTAACTTTTATTATTGTTTTTTGATCTCTTCCTATATCTTTTGTATCAGTCAATAATCCTATTGTAAAGAAACAACAAATTATTAAATTCTAATTTATAATAACTTAATTGAAAGAAAGAAGTCTTAGGTAGAACAGGCACTTATTTTCCTTTGAATTATTTACAAAGGTTTAGGAATGGGTAAGGACTTACAATGAATTGTTCTTTCCTAAGATCACTATCAGAAGCTGCTGAAAGCTGAAATGAAGGGAAAAGAGCCACCCACCAAGAGGAGAGGACATTTGGTGGAGGAACTCAGCTACTGCTAAACTATTGTAGTTGGAAACAGAAAAAAAAGGGGATGAGCAAATATTCTGAGTCTTTTCTTCATCAACTATTTAATCTCCTGCCAATGTTTCTCATGGATTAAATCTAACTTGAGGTCAGGAGGTGAGTGTGATGCAGTCCCCAGAAATCATATGGAGCATGGCAATGATACAAAGGTAGGATAACTAGTATTTCATCTAGTTATGATTTCAACTGTATGTATGTGTGTTTGTGTATACACATATACATACATATTTCTTCTCTGCTCAAAAACCATCAATGAAACCATTCCCTAGGTAATACAGTACAAACTATTTAGCCTCCCTATCTCACTTCAGGAAAAAGAATCAGGTGATTATGAACCCTGTACTCTGAAAGACCCTAACACTAACAATTTCCCCTGTCTTTCTGATAAGATAACTTACAACAAGATGTGGAGACAAGCTAGAGCATGAATTAAATGAGTAGAGCACAAAAACCAAAAAGGAGGAAATGAAATGTAACAACGAGCACTGAAAGAAATATATGATCTCACTTATAGGTGGAATATAAAACTGAAAGTAACAAAGAAACAAAGATCATGAACACCATCAATAGTTTAGTGGTTACCTGAGGGTAAGTGGGGAGGTGGGTGGGAGATCTGTGGTTGCAGGGTGGGGGGTGGGGGTGTCGTATGGAGGGAGATTCAAATATATGGTGATGGAAAGCAAGTTGATTCTGGGTGGTGAGCACATCATGTGATTGTATACAATATAATGTAGAATTGTACACCTGGAAGCAACGTAATTGTTATCAATCAATGTCACCCCAGTAAAGTTAACAATTAAAAAAAAAAAAGAAAGAAATCAGATAGATAGATAGATAGATAGATAGATATCTCAACAGGAATAAATCTCAAAAACATATTAAAAAAAAACAACATCTACTAGCATTGAAAAAAAATGAGGTGAAATTAAAGATTACAAAAAGAGTGTAGGCTGGTAAATAGATGATAAAATTAGATTATGTGGGAAACTGATTTAACATGCTACAGAAAGTAGAAGATTCATGGCAGTGGTCAGTGGGTGGGTGAAAATGGATCCCTGTTAATGAAGAGTAACAGGGAAGATTGGGTGAGTGGAAAAATTACCACAGTATACTAATTTCAAAAAAAATGACTGCTGAACCTTAATCTTTAGTTATGTATACTAAATCAAAAAAGAGTGTTCTTTATATAAACGTTGGGCCAAGATGATTTTCTTTTCTTTGTCAGTAATTATGCATCCCCTTCAGTATTACTGTTAGCACATTTTTTTTATGATTATTTCATTTAAACTATATGCAACAGGCTACAAAATAGTCCATTTAAATATTTTCCTCCATGAACATTTTTCCTGCTTACTCTTTAATACAAACCTGTTTAATAGTAACAGTACTGTAAGTAAGTAAAATGTCAGGCCAATGGATCCAAAATCTATTCTTTAAAATGAATAAAAGCATTAAGAAATGGTAGGAATATTAAGATGAGTCAACATCGACACATAATAAGTTAGAATGTTCAAATTTTATTTTTCTAGTAAAAACCAGGATCTTTCAAAAAGTTCATCTATCAATGAAACCTTGCTGCAGGGTGTCAGGAGATGAAAAGCTTTTTCATTCAATATACAGCATAATGCAAACCAGATCTGAGCTGATACTACCTGTGAGTCTATTAAATGAGGCTGCCTATTGAACACAAGCACTGATCATAAGGCCAAACAAAATTCATGTTGTTACAGGAGGGCAACTGAGTCTGGGCTCATGCTGCCTGTGCTGTTCAGCCAATAGACCAACACAGGTGTTGGGTTACAGAATAAGCATTTATTGTCAGAACACCAGTAACCTGAGAAAGCAGCAGTTTCCACCCTCAAAAACTACCTTAGGGGAAGCCGGATGGCTCAGTGGGTTAAGCGTTCACTTTGCAGCGCCGGGGACCAGGGATCGAATCCCGGCCCCGGCCCGTGCTTTTGGAACCATATGCTGAACTGGGAGCTCCCCCAGTTCAGTTTTCTCTCTGTCTCTGTCTCTGTCTCTGTATCTCTCCCTCTCTCTGTCAAAAATAAAAAATAAAATAAAAAATGTATATTTAAAAAAAAAACTACCCGTATTTTCCAGCGTATAAGACGACCGGACGTATAAGACGACCCCCTAATTTTACAGTTAAAACATAGGTTTAGGCCTGTATTCGCTGTATAAGACTACAGCCTCGGAAGTGGGGGGTAGTCTTATACAGCGAATATAGGCCTAAACCTATGTTTTAACTGTAAAATTAGGGGGTCGTCTTATACGCCCGGTTGTCTTATACGCCGGAAAATACGGTACCTTAACATTCTCAGTCTGGTTAAGAGTTTTTAAAGGAAAATTTTGACATTCTTCCAGAGGAGGCAAGGGACATACTATGAAACAATCAGCAATCATTGTTACTAGGAAGTTGGGGTTTTTGGTTCTACTGATTGGTCGGGGCTGAGGCAGGAAGCGAGCAATTGATCATAGCTTCAAGTCCTGGTGTCAGTCCCCGCATTGTTCAGTCCAGTTCCCAGGGGATGCAGTCTGTGAGCCATTCTGTTTTCATGAGTCAGGGAGCTAAAACACAACTGAGGCCAAGATGTAATTTTAAGTTTACCAAAACTGTTTCTGTGATTAGCACACCTCAAGCTCTGTTTCTAGAACTTATTTTGATGATGTCCTAGGGGCTTAATAGTTAAATGGAATGAACATACACTATGTGTACAGATAGGTAGGCAGAGCTAAAGGAAAGAAAGCAAGAAAGTTACAGCTCTATGGGACTTAAACAAAGCCAGCCTGGGAATAAGAAATATCAACTGCAGGTTTTAACGCAGAGTATTGTTCTCTCAGAACCCAGCTTCTTGTGAGACAATAACCATGGATTTTGAATCTGCCAAGACTTACTGGCAGTGATTTTTTTGCTATATTAACCTTATGTTAGAATTTCCTAATTATATTAACCCTATGATAGAGACTCCATGAGGCCAATCATATGGGGACCCTCCATCCAGCCCCGTTTCAATTTGTTCCTATTTAAGGTAGTAATTTATACTGGGACATTTAAATAAGTTAAAAAATAACTTTTAAAATGAATGTAATATGTAAAGGTAAAATATATACATTATTTAGATTTTGTTTTTAAATTAAAACCATTGCATTAATAAGAGCCTGAAGGCATCCTTTGTCTATCCTTCTCTAGTACTTTTTGCCTTCTTTTATTCACCTGTTACCTTAAATATGTATTCTCTATGTAGATTATGAATATTTAGTTTAACACATCTAATTATTATTCATAAGAAAATGTCAGCTATGACCATTTTTATATTTATTATCTAAAAATAATATTTCTGTTAATTTATGTGAAGATTTATAGAGCAGACAATACAAATTATAGCACATTTATTTTGAAAACTAGACTGTACCTATAAGTATGTTCTCTCAATGATGACACTTTTTTCTAATCTCTGATATAAATGAAGCAACACTGCTTCATGAACTTGGAAAAGATATATTCCTGTTGCTGTGAAACTTTTTGGGCTTTTCAGCTGGTGACACAACCTTTTATAGATGCTTGGAAATGTGTTTTCAGAGCTAACTCTCTGTACAAGTATAAGAGTTATGATATTCCACATACATGTGCATTAGGAAAGTATTTGTTAGAAAGTCCTAATAAAAGCTGAAGCCTTTGAAAAGCGCTTTGCCTTTGGGGCAGACATCACGTAGTATCTGGTCTTTCCCCATTCCCAGAACTATAAATATGCTTCTAGAATAAAAACAGAGAAGAGTATAACACATTTGAAGCATTTTCAAATGTATCCTAGGTAGTACTAGAAATAAGTAGGAGTGAGCAAAGAAACAAATAGAAAGTCCTTATTGGCTGTAGTTCTAACCTCAGCCAATTCCTTTAAGATATGTTAGAAAATCACTGATTGAGTAGAAGTCCTAATCTATAGATAATAAATTGAACTCTAGTGTATTAATAGCAAAATGACTTGCCTAAATTAGGGTATAATCTGGATAAAACCCACATCTTCCAATACCCCTCGCACTATGCCATATTTGGAAAAGGTAAGGTTGTTGAAAGTGGCTAAAAACTCATACTAGTGTAGTACCTAAAATGATACTATTTTAAAAAGTATATGAAATGATTGACACTGCAATTCTAAGACTCGTTGCAAATGGCAGTTAATTTCAATTTATTTTACTGGTTCAGGAACACTTATATAGGGACTGAATTGTATTTTTCTGTTTCATTAACTTTTATTGTATTGTAAACAGCAACACATCAACACTCTTAACACAAAATAGTCTGTGAAATCTACCATTTTGTAATGCACTGTGAATAATAGGGAATTCTCCCCTCCCCCACCTCCAGAAGTACCAAATGCAATATCTTACCAAGAAAGAAATATTCTAGAATATTATAAAGTTGGAGGCTGGTGATTATTAGATTCCCTCCTCTTTTCCTGTGGGCTTCGGTAGATATATTAATTTTCTAAACATCCAAATGCAACAGCTATGAGTTTCAGGATATAAGAGCTCAAAATACTCCCTGTGTTTTATTAATTGCCCTCTTCCCAGAAAAAAACAAAGAAACTAAAACTTTAAATATATTTTATGCTATCTCAGCAGTAGTATGCTGAGATCTAGATTACTTTTCTAATATACATTAGATAATCACTGCATGGGTTACAATTTGGAGTTTCAAATCTAAACACAGAACTGCTCCCTCTCAATACATTCTGGTTTCCAGAGCAATAAACAAAGGATAGAGTTGGATTATAATACTGACCCTTAAGTATAAGATGTTCAGGTCTAGGGGTATAAATGAAGAGCCACAGTCAACATAATTGTATCAAATTTTAAATAACTTGTCCACAAAATAAAAGACAGTTCAGTGATAAACTATCACTTAGAACCATACACTACCATTATTCTTCAGAGAAATTAGTAGTTATGAGTCTATTTCTGCAGTGTGCTGGATAAAATATGTGCATGACCAACTGTTTTCACACAAGGTTAAATCATTCAGTGATACTGTTACCATAGGCAGAAAGAATATGGTTGTGGGGAGAGAGGGGGAAGGAAAGGAAGGAGGAGGTATGGGGAGACAAAAGAAAAGGAGATGAGGTCATTCTTATGAAAAAAAAGTGTGGCTACTGGATTGCCAGAACTAGATTTCAGAGGCTGGGAGCAGACCCAGGACTCCATCTTGGGGTTCAAGGTGAACTTTAGCTAATTATAAGGGATCACGAGATAAGTCTTAACAGGCAGGAAAAATCTTTACCCTCTGTACCATAATGACAGTTCCAATCAAGCAGAGCCAAATAAGGACAAGAGAATCCCACTTCCTGACGAGAAGGAGTGGTCAGTGATGACCTGTCTGGGAATGTATCCAATAGCACCCCTCAATTTCAAATATATTTACACTCTCATTTTGGGGGTAATACATTTCTAAGTCCCTTTGTTCTTCAGGGCAGTTGCTCTTCTCCTGGCCTGCCTACTTCCACCATCTTGCTAGTGTACCATCCTAGTTCTTTTAATAAATTTGCTGTTTGCTAGGCTTATATGGTGCGTCCTTGAACTCTTTCCTGTGGCAGATACGAAGAACTCATTTTCCAACAACAATACAGGGAAAAATATTCTTTAAAAAAATTACTAGAACAGATTTAAAAACTCAAGGTCGAAGATATTTTTTTTTCCTTTGCTCACTCTTTTGTTGTTGCTCTTCACATAGTATTTTTAGATTTTTTTTGTCAAGAAATAACTTCCTCTATAAGATATCTCAAGTTTCAATGTTACAACTAACAGAAAATGAGGAAAACTAAATTTGAATTTATGTCCTTGGATGCAAAAAGAATAAAATTGTGGCCTAAATAGAATTTTCTGGTATTTATTTATTTAGTTAGTTATTTTTATTTATTTTTTCATTAAATAGAAAAAAGAATCTCTAAGTTATATCAGATATACACAGTTATTGCTGAAATTTCTCTCTGGCAATATATGTAATCTATTTTATACACTTTCCATTTAAAGGAGGCTGTGCTTTCTGAAATGTATAAAATCAAGGGTAAAAAATCTTGTCTGTGTCCAAATTTCAGAAATTCTGTGATATGAATTTCTACATAAGACTTAAATGTTTTCTCTAGGCAGGAGATGTAGTTTGTTTGGAATAGCAAACTCGGACATCAAACTGTTCCACTGAAGCAGGGTATATGTACATTCTTAAGTAATACTATTGCTATCTTCATTTCCTCTAATATGCTGACCAGACATAACATTTTAAACAGCACAGAAAAGAATGGTACTGTCCTAAAACTAATGGTACATATGGTCAGCCTAGTCTCACTGGGCTAAATTCAAGGTGTCAGTAGGCTGACCATGTGTACCATTTGAAATAGGACAGCACTATTGTTTTCTTATTTAAAATGGTACGTCTGGTCAGCCTACCAAATAAAAAAATATTTGTATTTAATGAGATATATGCTTTCTTTTACAGTATGTTCTGGTGGCATACCTTTTCTATTGTTACACATATATTTTGCAATTTACCTATGGTCCACTACTTAAATAAATCTGCAGAAATTTGTATACGTGTTCATTTATGCTATAACTGTTGCTATTAGAAACTATAGCAAGCAGGCAACAGATCTCAATCAATTAGTTGTTCAAAAATAAAGAAACTGCATGAAGAATAGAAAAAAAACAGACTTTGGAACAAATTAGATCATGGTTCAAATTCTGATTGTCCTAATTATCAGCCATTTAACTAGACAAATTATGTGATCTCTTTAAACTCATTTTCTTGCTGCCAATGGCTTTAGTAGCACATGTAACATAGTGTTCCTTGATGAAATGACTAAAAGAGAATGTATGGCACTAAGCAAAGTTTCCTGAACAGTGTAGGTTCCTAAACAAAATGAAAAGTGTGAGTTTGTAAGAGAATAGTTCCAGTTCTTGCTACCATAGTAGTAGACTAAGAAAATTTCCACTGAAAGCCAAAAAATAATCAAATGAAATGGTATATTCAAAACATCTAGTGTAATGTAATGCTCAGGAATATAGGTTTTCTCCTCTCATATTGATTTGATAAGTTCACAAGTGTTCAACTATAAAAGATGTTAATAACTTTTGCAGTAATAATAAGAGCTAAGGATTTGATTGGCAAACTGAGATTTTCTTCAAGGCTCAGTGTAGAAGCATTTGATTATTACAGATTTCCAACCTCTTTCAGGCTTAAATTGAAGAGTAACCTGAAGTTAAAACTTTTGAATTTGTCAAAGATTCTGAAATGGTTGTGTAAACAAACTCAATGGAGGATTGGAGTTTTAGTTTTATAATTCCCCTTTGATGTCTTTTTTTTTTTTCCCCCAACAACATTATTTCTCTAGATAAGGCAATTGAGATGCAGAAAGTTACCTACACTTTTCAGGATGTGAAAGCTCTTAAGCAATAGATTTCAATCAACCTACCCTCATCTTTAGGTTCTCCAAGCCTCTTTTAAGATCCTAAGGGTTTGCTTTCTCCAGCCTGAGGCTGTCTTTTCACTTATAGATCCAAAATCAAACCCTAAAAATCTATGAGGAGTTAGGATTAATAAAGAATCAGTCATATATATATAATGTTATTATCTAGAATCATTGTTTAGAATATATTTAGAATCATCCTTTTTTATATAAGACATATACATTTACAAAGTAAACATTTCAATCTAAAAAACACTCCAAAATTGTCAAGTCTCTTATTGGAATTACTTTATATCACAAGAGAAAGAAATAGAGAAATTCACTCATGTGGAATCTTTCTTCTTTGTAAATTATCAGGTGCTTTGAAATGCTTTTTAGGAAAATATACAATAGAAAGTGTTTAAGCTCATCTTTAGAATTTCTTTGTTAGGTAGTAAGCTAGGCATGAGTGACAGGAGGGGCAGAAGGTAATATGATCAGTACTGTTTCCATCACCTATGTCCGATTCCCAGGGACTGCCCAGGCCCAGACCCAGGGATGAATTGTTCTATCAAAATCTCATAGGAAAAGGGAGATGAGACCCCAACCAAAATTAGCTTGGTTTTGGTAAGCTCAAACAGTTGGACATTGTCCTTAGCCTGACACCCAGCTTCATTATAATGTAATTAATAATAAAATGACCATTAAGGTTAGACCCCCAACCATGGATTTTTCTTTATACATTCTGTATGACGGCATGTGCAGAAAGAAAACAGTTCTATAATTTACAAATGCCAATCAAATGACCCAAATCTATACAGCATACTTACAGGGTTGGCTCTGGGCCAGAAATAAAACCCACACCCCAAAAGCATCAGGGCCTTTGCCACTGTCTCTCTTGACTTGGCCTGTTTCCCTCTTGAAATGTATTTCAATAAAACTCTATTCTGTTTTCCTTTGTCTTGCTGATCTGTAATTCTTTACTGTGTTGGTTAGAAGAACTGATTTCCTCATGTGCTTCCCCCACCCTGTGGGGTAACACTTCTATGCTGACACTTTTGTTCAAATTAATGTACTGCTCATCAAACAGAGCTTTTAAAGAAGAATCTATGGTATAAGTTTTGCTAAGTATTGATATTTTTTAATTCTTTAAAAAATGTACAAATATATATTAAATGAGTAAGTCATCAAAACAGTGAGTTCTTATTCCCTAGCTAACTGGATAATAATATAAATCATTCTTATAATATCTGCAGCTCAACCAGCAATATTTCTGCTATTTTAAGCTTATAGATCTCTCCTATTTATTCTAAGTAATTTTTTAACATAAAACTCTATCCCTCTTCCAACAGCTATAATCACTTCAAGTGTTTTCCCCTAGGATATTTTAACAGCCTTTAAACTGGTTGTCCTTCCAGGATCTTTCAATTTCCATGCTGTTGTCAAATCTAATAATAACACTCTACCAACTAAATGCCATCAATGGCTTCCTATGATCTGAAGAATAAATTTCAAATTACTTAGCATGCAAGGCCTGTCACAATCTGGCCCCAATTTGCCCTCATTCATATAATATCATTATATTCCCCTTATAGGACTTTAGGTCATAGCCAAATTGTGTAAACCTCAAGTTGTTTCAAGATGCTATTACATCTTTGTACATGGTACTCCCTCTGTGTGAAGAATCTGTACTACATTTCCCCATAGGGGGAGCTTGCATTATATATCTCCAACTTCTGAATGACACCTTCAGTTCAGCAAAGGCTTCCTTACTTCCACCTGCATTTTCACAATATTTTACACATACCTCTACCCTCAATCTAATTTACATCTTTACCTGCACATCAGTATTTCCCATTAAACTAAAAGCACTTCAAAGAAAGAGGCTTATTCTTCTTTGTAACTCCAGGAACTGGCATAATGTGTGACACAGAAAGAGACATAAATAAATGTTTGTTGAATGAATAAGTGAATTAATAAACAGGCATATCTAAAAAGAAGAAATCAGAGAAATTAAAAAAAAATTAACCACTGAAAATTTTATTTAAGATAAACTGACTCCAGTAGCATGCATAATATTTTATGATATTATATCATTACATACTTCATTCATATAATTATAGAATTATTGTAGCAAAAACCAGTAGAATGGTATACATAGGTATTAAGGAAAACTTCATGTGACTACAATTGCACTTTAATCTTCTGAAACTAGCAAATTGGCAGATTTTTTTTGTTCTGTTTTGTTTTGTTTTTGTTTTGTTATATACCGTAGTGTTTGGACTTGGTAGGAAGGTGGGTTGGTTAGAGGAGGTAGCAAAAAAATATGATGGAAATTCTCAAGCAAATTGCAAGTCACATATACCTCTAGATAATATAATTTATTGTTTAGGGCACAGAATTCAGAACTTTTAGAAATTTCTGGGCTATACAAATAATAAAAAAATAATGCTTCATTTATGGAATTACTGCATGATTTAAATAGAAACGTAGTTTGGAAAAAAGCTTTCTAAAGTGTAAAGTCCTACTCAAAGTTTAATTTTTCTTCATTATTAAAATTTGAGTTATGAAAAAGAACCACAATTCTGAAATTTCTCATCCCTCCTTTATCTTCTCAAATCACTTTGTTGGGGTTGGCATATCCTATTTGTTTATGAGCTTTGGCTCCAATTTTTAATAAATAGAATCAGTAAGAACAATTTTGCTAGCCTGGTTAAGAGAAAAAAAGAGGTCAGTGACTGAAGTAATACAAACGTTATTACTGATATAAAATTATCACTTTTTAATAAAATTTTTAAAATATTTATTTTACTGTTTTTGAAAGGAGATTGAGAGAGAGAAGGGAGGAGGGCCTAGAGCAGTCTCCACAGTTGTATATCATTTAGTTCTGCCCCACAGGTGGATGTGGGGCTGTGTGGGGCAGAAACCAAGCTGGGAGACTCCTGCATGGGAGGTGAGAACCTCTGCCACCACAGTTCAGCCTATGGGTTCGCATGGGCTGGGATTCCATCTCCAGACCTCAGGGTTGCAAAGCAATTGCTTAATCTATTGAGCTATTCCAGTACCCCCTAAAGTATCATTTTGTACCTCCAAATACACAGCTAGAGAACCACAGCTTTCTCTGTGTCATTAGGGGCAAACATAAAAAACAGAAAAATCCTATTTTTGGTTACAAACATGGCAAATGAATGGCTTTTTTTCCTTGGCTGTGGAGTTGGCATAATTCAAGCTGCATACAATTAGAAGCTCATTAGTAACTATCAGGTAATTATTGACTTGCATTCAGATATTGGCAGATGCCTGATAAGACACTTAATGAATTTTTCATTAGCCTTTCTGAGAAAGCCTTCAGGGGAAAATATTTTCTTCCCCCCCCCTTAAACCTCAAGGTATTTTCAAATTCAAATTTATAAATCTTAATAACATTATACCTGAATTTCTTTCCATCAAATATTTTACTCTTTAATAGGTCTAGTACCATTTTCCTTGCTATGTATTTCATCTACTCAAAGTCAACACTACCATGACTAAGGAACATTCATTTACATGCATTTAATTTTGTATTAAGTTTTCAAAGCATTAGTCATCTATATATCTTTAATATTTTTTAAAAAATGACTAGGAGATGAAATCAGAAGTTTCTAATTGACAGCACTTTTAACTACAGTTTTGTTATTTAAACACAACAGTTTAAATGAAAACAGACAAATACTTGGTGCTATAATATAATATTAACATTCACTTATTTGGCCAGAAATTGCTAACATTTCATTGTACAGTGAAATATTAGCACAAAGTAATACAGTCACAATAACCTAGTACTTTATATAGATGCTAAAAATAGACATGTTTATGGTTACATGGGGAAAATACTGATTACCAAAATAAACCTTTCAATTAAATCATCTAAAACTGTTGCAAAACATTGCATTATTGATTCTTTGGAGAAGCTATAACTGCTGAGTTCTAAGTGTGATTTTGACTTGTCAACATTATTTTTGCAGTAATAAAATCCTAAAGTGATATTAAAACATTTTTCACTCAAATTACATTCTGAAGAATTTTGCTATATCCATAATTGGAATGCCAACACCTAAATAAGTGATTCATCCAACTATAGTTGCCATACCTCAATGTTCTTCCCCTTAAAAAAAGAACCTCGAAAAGCTTTCTGTCAGCATTTTTAGTTAGAAAGAAATAATTGTTTAAATATCAACTGAGAGTGAAACTAAGGCAAAAATAAGAAATCGTGTGACTTCGGTGACTTTTACCTTATTTATGTATTTGCATATTTGCTCATTCATTCATTCATTCATTCAGTGGTCCCATCCTTCTCTGAACTCCATCATTCTCTGAACTCTATACATTTGTTGGGCCTCCCCAGATGATCAGATTATCAGCAATCCTCTCTTCCTTACCATCTCTTTTTCCCCTTCAGGGGTGTCGTTTTAAGCTTACTGATGAGAAGAAAGCAACCTAATAAGCTAAATCATACTAATATGTAAGCTGTATTTGGGCTCTCTCTGTGAAACCTGTACTTTAGGAGATATTTAAAGATGAGAACAGCTAATAACAAAAGTGACGTTAAGTCATTTAAAAATCAATAAAAATGTATTTCCCTTCTTCACCCAGGGAAAACTCTAATCCTTAAACAGCCACTTACATCTCAAATATTTCAAGTGCTCATTAGACTTGTTCATGGTTTCTGTTTTATCCATGTCATCTTCATCTATATCCCATCCTTCTTTTACTATGTTCTTCTCCATTGCTCTTAATTCCTTCATCCTCAGCTATATTTTCTGGATGACTTCTTACTCATCTCTAAATCTAGTATTAACTCCCTCATTACCAAGAGTGTACATTACCATGTCACTCTAATATGACAGCTCTTCTCCATGTTTTTATTGCAATTGTTGACTAATGATAAATTTAACCACATATGTAATATAATAAATAACTTTTAAGCAGTATTGCTTCACTCATTGTCTTTAAAGAACTATACTTTTACTTAGTGTTTTAAAAAAAACCCCAACCCTACCAGATTGTAATAATAGCTTTATATTTATAAGCAAATATCCTTTTGTTTAAATTCAACTAAGATA
>PVKE010028318.1:0-20908 GCA_004027555.1 Craseonycteris thonglongyai | reverse complement strand
GCGGGTTGAGCGCTCGCTTTGGGGCCCCGAGGACCGAGGATCGAATCCCGGCTCCGGCCCAGGCAGGACCCACATGCTGAACTGGGGAGTTCCCACAGTTCGGTTCTCTAGCTGTCTCTGTCTCTGTCTCTCTCTCTATCTGTCAAAAGTAAAATAGAAATAAATATGCACTGAAGATAAAATAATTACTCTCTATAAATATAAAAGGATATAAAAAAAAATGACACTTTGTTTCAAATATCTCAATATGTAGTCTGTGTATTTGTTGATTTGCTTGTGTAGTGATGGAAGGCAAAGACCATGCTCACTTGTTCTCCAAAGTCCCCCAGCACTTGATGCAGTGCCTGCTTCATAAACATTTGTTAAATAAATGAGGACAGATGCGACAACATACATTCAAGTGTTAGCAGTGCTTGTCTCTGGCTGTTGAGATTGTGGCTGTCAAATTTCTTCTCTTTTGTCTACCTGGATTTTCTAGTTTGTCTGTTTGTTCATTTGTTTGTTTATTTTCAATGCCCTGCATTCACAATAAGACAGTAAGTTATTTTTATACTTAAACAGATGAATGTTGGTATGCCAGGATAGCTCAGCAGACTGAACACTTGCCTTGCTATGATGAGGTCCAAGGATCAAATCCTAGCCTCAACCCATGCAAACCCATGTGCTGAACTGTAGCACAACTGCTAACCTCAAGGATTGACGGAGCCTGCTGTCAAAGTCGAATGGTAACAGGAGCTGGGCGTGAGGATTAAAAAGAGAAAGAGACAAAGAAACCAAACACAGAAAATGGGATTGGGAGGGCTATCAGAAAGTCTTTGCAGTCTCTAGCCCCGAGTTTATTTTTACAGCTCAATATATAGAAAAAGATCACGTGTACATTCTACAGCAGTGAGATAATTGATTAACTAGATACAAAACGGACTTCCTATACCAAAGATTACTTGGAGACAAGAAGTCTGGGAACACAGAGGTAACATCTTAAAGCAACCATTTGTTTGCAGTCACCTAAACTCCCTTTCCAGGAAGAAACCTGCTGGCATTAGCAAAAGATCAATTAGAAACAGACTGCCAAACTTGCATATCAATGAAGTCAGGGGAGTTGTTTATCTCCCAGACTGGGAGTCTTGGTCATTCTCAAGCCAGGCAGAAACATTCCAGCAACCCTCTGCCATTCCTTTGAGGGGGAAGGGGCAAGAGAAGAGAAACTCCTGGGAAGGAGAGACAAAGTCTCATTTATTATTTTCCCAATATTATTCCAATGTCCCCTATGCGACTGTGCCTGTCTTAGGTTGTTCCTCCTCAAGGAATCTTACCCATCATTGACTAACCAGCCATCCTCAGGGGTTACATCGAGAGTCTCTCAGGACAAGTATTCTTGCCATTAACTGTCATAATATCACACAGGGTGACATCGCTTCCGACAAAGGATGGCAGTGAAGTTTTTTACCTCCCATGCAAAAGGCCCTCAGTTTGGTTCCCACCCTGCATGGCCCCACATCCACCTGTGTGGAATAAGAATATGTCATAACTAATGAGGTACAACTCTGGAGACTCTTCTGGGCCTGCCCCCTTCCCTCTCTCTCTGTCTCTGTCGCTCTCTCCCTTTCACCAATAAAATAAACCTTAAAAAAAGATGAATGTTAATAACATGTTAAAATGCTTCTTTAATTTTAAGGAGCCACATAATTATAGCCACTCCTCACCTAACAACCTACCAGTTTAACAATTGTTCAGACTTATGACCATATCTCCAGTGCCGGGAATCTCTTCTCAGTTTTTGTCTCATTCCCTCAGTTGGTTAGTATTTACTACATGAAATATTTACAATCACAGAAGACTACAGATTTCGTTTATAAGTATGGAGTCAGGTGATACCCATTGAGAAATACATAGCCTCACTGCCATTCAATGTTCTAGCTGAGCAATCAGGCCAGAGAAAGAAAGAAAAGGCATTTAAATTGGGAGTGAAGGAGTTAAACTGTCACTTTTCACAGACATGATCCTTTATACAGAAAACCCAAAAGACTCCACCAGAAAATTATTAGAAATAATAAATGAATACAGTAAAGTTGCAGGATACAAAATCAATGTACAAAAATTCATAATATTTTTATATACAAACAATAAAACTTCAGTAAAAGAAATGAGAAAAACAATACGTTTTGCAATGACAACAAAAAGAACAAAATACTTAGAAATAAACTTAACAAAGGACGTGAGGGACTTATACATGAAAAACTATAAGATGCTATAAAAAGAAATTGAAGAAGATACAAAGAAATGGAAACATATTCCATGTTCATGGATTGGAAGAATCAACATAGTTAAAATGGCCCAAAGCAATATACATATTTAATGCAATTCCCATCAAAATCTCAGACATTCTTTCGAGAAACAGGTTTTAAAAATCATCAGATTCTTATGGAGCCACAAAAGAGCCCAAATTGCCAAAGCAGTTCTACAAAAAAGATTAAGGCTGGAGGCATCATGCTCTCCAACTTCAGTCTATACTACAAAGTGTCAATATTCCAAACAGCTTGGTATTGGCAGAAAAATAGATGTACAGACCAGTGAAACACAATAGAAAACCCAGAAATAAACACACAGATAATTTTAGACAAAGGAGTGAAAAATACACAATGGAGAAAACAAAGCCTCTTCAGTAGATGATATTGGGAAAATTGGAAAACCACATGCAAAAGAATGAATCTGGACTGTGAACTGTCATCATATACCAAAATTAAATCAAAATGGACCAAAGACCCCCACTTAAACAATAAACTGCATAGAAGAAAATATCGGTACTAAACTGATAGACCTTGGGTTTAGAGAAGACATGACGGACTTGACCTCATAGGCAAGTGAAGTAAAAGCAAAAATAAATGAATGGGACTATATCAAACTAAGAAGCTTCCACACAGCAAAGAAAACCATCAACAAAGCAGAGAGGCAACCAATAGAATGGGAGAAAATATTTGCAAACAATGCCTCTGATAAGGGGCTAATATCTAAAATATATAAAGGACTATAAACTCAAGAACAAAAAAAACAAATGACCCAATTGAAAAATGGGCATTATTGGGGAAGCCAGGATGGCTCAGTGGGTTAAGTGCTCACTTTGCAGTGCCGGGGACCAGGGATCGAATCCCGTGGCCCCGACCCGTGCGGAACCATGTGCTGAGCTGGGAGCTCCCCCAGTTCAGTTCTCTCTCTGTCTCTGTCTCTGTATCTCTCTCTTTCTCTGTCAAAAAGCAATAAAAATAAACAAATAAATAAATATTTTTTAAAAAAAAAGAAAAAGAAAAATGGGCAGAAGACCTAAACAGACACTTCTCTCATGAAGACATACAAATAGCCAACAGATACATGAAAAAATGCCCAACATCCCTAGCAATTAGGGAGATGCAAATTAAAACCACAATGAGATACCACCTCACATCTGTTAGAACAGCTATAATCAACAAGACAAGGAATAACAAGTGCTGGAGAGGCTGTGGAGAAAAAGAAACCCTCATACACTGTTGGTGTGAATGTGAACTGGTACAACCACTATGGAAGGCTGTGTGGAGATTCCTCAAAACATTAGGAATGCAATTGCCATATGACCCAGTAAGCCCTCTTCTGGGTATCTACCCAAAAAATGTGAAAATCTTAATTTGCAAAGATATATGTGCCACAGTGTTCATCATAACAGTGTTCATGGTGACCAAGTCACGGAAATAAAGTGTCTTTTGATAGATGACTAGATAAACAAGTTGTGGTACATTTACACAATAGGATACTACTCGGTGATAAGAAAAGATTAAATGCTGCCACTTGCGACAACATGGATAAACCTTGAGATCATCATATTAAGTGAGATAAGTCAGACTGGAAAAATCAAGAACTATATGACTTCACTTACAGGTGGATTATAAAACTGAAAGTAACAAAGAAACAAAAACTCAGGGGCACAGTCAATAGGTTAGTAGTTACCTAAGGATAAGTTGTGGGGGCAAGGGCGCAGGGGCATCAAATACATGGTGATGGAAAAAGAACTGACTCTGGGTGGTGAGCACATAATGCAATGCATGGACAATGTAATGTATAATTGTACACCTAGAACCTATATGATTTTAACCAGGGTCACCCAATACATTTAACAATTAATAAAAATAAATACATACCCTATGGTGACACCATACAACACAAGTCATCTGCCTTTTAACTCCTCACTTATCAACCAATTCACTTAATGACCTAGTCTTAGGGATGAAACTCGGTGGTTAAATGAGGAGTGCCTGTATATAGAAGCTCAAGGCTTTTCAGGAGCTCCAGAACAAAAGTAGGCTCATTTCTGTGCTAATTACTCTCTTCTAAACTTGACCAAGGAGGCTACTCTATTGAATACAGGTGAAGGGACAGTGAGCCTTCACAGGAAGGTTGTGAGTTTCAGGTTCAGCCAGATCCAGGTTCCCATAATGACTCTTCCAGTTCCCAGCTCTGTACATATGGGCAAATAATCTCAATTCTCCAAACTTTATTTTTCTTATCTACAAGTTATTCAATTAAAAAAATATCCATTTTTCTGCTATTATTTTATATATAATATTTTGTTCTTGGTAATATTCATGCTTTTATTTTAAGAAGTTAACTCTTCTTTTTAAAAAGCCTAAAAACTAAAACCTCCTCTATAGACTGAAGCAAATAACCTGCCAATAACTGACCACTTTTTAACTTAACAACAAAATGGCGATTTGATATGCTGCAACCTAATTGGTACTGTTCAATCTGGGGGATCAGCAGGAAGCCATTTAAGCACTGCAGACAGCCAGGCATTGTCCACACCAATGGAACTTCCCAAAGTGGCAAAACCTGACAACCCTCTGCTTTTTCATCTCTACTAGTTCAAGGTTCAGGGACATTCAGGGACAAAAGTTCTTATTTTAAAGTCCCATGGGGGAAGCCATGATGTCTCAGTGGATTAAGTGCTCACTTTGCAACCCTGGGGACCGTGGATCAAATCCCGGCCCTGGCCCATGCAGACCCATATGCTGAACTGGGGAGTGCCCCAAGTTTTCAGTTCTCACTGGGGTGAGACCCCAGCCCAGTTCCTGCCCTGTGCAGCCCCGCGCCCACCTGTGGAATGAAACTATGTGGAAAAACCAATGATGTGCATGCAACTATGGAGACTGTTCTGGGCCCTCCCCCTCCTCTCTGTCTCTGTCTCTGTATCTCTCTCTGTCAAAAACAATAAAAATAAATCTTTAAAAAAAAAAGAAGGTGAGTGAAACACAGTTTAGATAACCAACATATATAGGAACGGGCTAGTTTAATAAATAAACATTCCATTGTCAAGTTCTTACTCATAGGAACTAAATTAAACTAGGCAATAAAAAGTTCAAATTTTTTCAAAGAAACCAGGAAAAAGAAACTGGTTCTTGTGACATAAAAACAATAGGAAAAAATCTTAACAACAACAACAAAAAAGGTAATAGGTTGCCCTCTCCTTATGTCTAAGATAAGGTGACCAGACGTCCCGATTTTTAACAATTTGTCCCATGTCCCGCGGTGTTTTAAAAACGTCCCGATTTTTGGAAAGAATGCACAACAAGCTAGGGAACAGCAGGAGATAGACCAAATTTTTAATCAAGAACCACCCCCCACACCCCCCACACCCCGGTCAATGGTGTCCCGCTTTACCAATGTTAAAATCTGGTCACCTTAGTCTAAGAGTGAAAAAAATACCAAGGTGAGCACATCAGATTTCCTGAATTGTTGCCAGTTTCAGATACTGAGATCTTTTCAACCTAACAGAACATATTAAATATACCAACATTTTAATATACTAATTCATTATTAATATTTCTAAGCCAAAGGGTAAGATGGAGGAAAACAAGGTATGCTCCACATTTGTGAGTGGATAGATATGAATAAATTAGCAAAGAAAATCAAATCAGCCAAGACCGTCATAAGATTCTGAATACCTCTAACTGACATTGCTTCCTATGGTCATCCCAGCTAGATTCAGGTTTTTAATCCCAACCTCTCCTTGGTCCTTGTACATGCAAATGTCAAGCCAACATACCAGTGATGATTAGCTTTAGCCACAAGTGGTAAACAAGACACCAAAATCGCAACAGTAGAAACAAGATACAAAGAAGGTTATTGCTCTGTCTCAGAACAGCCTGGGGGGAGGCAGTCCAGGGCTGGTAGGTCTGTGCCTAGTCCTCAGGGATCCAGCCTGTTTTTTCACAGGGCCACACCCCAGTACACAGAGACAGAAAGGTGCTGACTTTATTCCAGGCAGCCATACGCCCACTGTAAGAAGGAGGAGATGGACGTTGGAACAACAGTAAATGAGCGCTCTTCCCAAACCAAATCCTATCAGACATCTGAAGGGGTCATAATATGCCATTCCACAGTATGCCACATTGGGATAAGGATTATTTTGAGCTAAATGCAATTGAGAAAAAGCAGGGGATGCTGGGATAGCTCAGCAGCTGAGTGCTTGCCTCACAGTCACAAGGTCCGGGTTCAATTTCTGATCCCAGGCTGTGCAACCCCATATACTGAAAGGCTGCACAACGGGTAACCACAGAGATGACTCAGCCCTGAAGGTCTCTGCCTCCCTTGCGGGAGGCCCTTGCTTCAGTTCTCACCCCATGCAGCCCCACATCCACCTGTGTGGAATGAAACTATGTCACAACTAATGATGTACAGCTATGGAGACTGCTCTGGGCCCTCTCCCCAACCCTCTCTCTCACCTTTTCTCAAACAATAAAATAAATCTTAAAAAAAAAAAGATGGGGAAGCTGGGATGGCTCAGCGGGTTAAGCACTCACTTTGCAGCCCCGGAGCCTGAGGATCGAATCCCGGCTCCGGCCCAGGTGGACCCACATGCTGAACTGGAGTGTGCCCCCAGTTCAGTTCTTGCCGGGGCCCATGCGGGAGGCTCCCGGCCCAGTTCCTGCCCTGCGCAGCCCTGTGCCCACCTGTGGAGTGAAACTATATGGAAAACTAATGTCAACTATGGAGACTGCTCTGAGCCCTCCCCATTCTCACTGTCTCTCTCTCTCTCTCTCTCTCTCTCTCTCTCTCTCTCTGTCTCTCTCTCTCTCAAAACAAAAAATAAATCTTTAAAAAGGAACAGCTCTCTGCCCTCCCCCACCTGCCATAGGCAGGGTGTAACCTTTCCTTGGGAAGGTGCCCCCTCATTTATACCTGGAAGAGAAGAACACCCTTTATCACCGAAGAGAGAGACCATACCGAGATGAGTCTACATACACTAAACCTCACTAATTGTCCTTATCTTCCATTGGCTTCCCCATATATCTACCTTCCCATGGTTTATTAATACCACTGTAGAAGACCAAGCCTCTTTTCCTTTGTCTTGTCATTTCTCCACAATTTATCACCTTTATTTAACTTGTAAGCCCCCCACATTCAACCACTTCTTTTGGGTCTTCATTTTTGTGAAGGCTTCTGTGTGCATAAAAATTAAGCTAGTAATACCAAATAAATGTGCATTCCTTTTCTCCTGTTAATCTTTTTTGGCTTTATTTTATTTTATTTTATTTTATTAGCTTAATTCACAGGCCCCACCCAGTCCAAGAACCGCAGAAGGTAGAGAAAATTGTTTTGCCTCCCCACCACATACAAAGCGGCCAAACCCCCCAAAAAACATCCATTTAATTGATTATTCAACAGGCACATACTGATTCCATACTTGTATACTTGTACCAGGCATCTCACTAGATGTGGGAGAAACAGAGAACTTGAATAATCTAGACAAGGTCCTGACCTCATTTAGTGAGACAAACAGACATTAAAAAAATAAGGAGGCATCATGACTGTTAAGGGCAAAACGACAGAGAAGTCAATTTAACTTTGTGATGAGGATAGTCATAAAAAGCTTTCTGTAACCTTCCTGACTGTTAAGAGACACATGCAAGAAAAAGAAATAACAAACCAGAAGCAGTCGTTGGAAGTGCAATTATAGCCCTGAAGTGCATTTCCTGTAGTGATGACTATTTGACTGAGAGCCACAGCGTCGAGGGCACTACCCTGCTTAGTGGTAAGCAAAGGTCAGCCAATGGGACTTTGCTGGGGGGAATAGTTTGTCGAGTTAAAAAGTCCCTTTTGTTTCTGAAAACTACTGAAAATTCAAGCCCTTCAAGCCATTTAGGTAACTCTGAGGGAACAATTCAGCTTTCGCCTACTTCAGAGAAAGCATTTTACAGAGAAGCATCCTGTTGGGGGAGAGAGTAGGAGGCACACTGACTAGGTTATTTATAAAGACTCAAGACTGAGCGGATGCGAGGACTCCAGCCTTTTGCCCTGAGAGGCACGCAGGCTGTGAAATCGCCACAGTGGGGCGTGCTCCCTCTGTGATGTGGAAGTTCTGAGAGGCCACAGGGGAGAGGTTCCCAGGAAGGGTCAGCCAGCCAGTCAGCATGGCTCTGTGCTTCCTGTGAGCAAGAACAAAACGAAATCCCTCAAGGAGGAAAGGAGGCAGCCTGAGAATGGGAAAGTCACGGTTAAATGTGTAGAGGTCAAAAAGTACAAATGGGGAATGAGGCCAGGAGGCCCTCAGTTTACCTTCGTTCACAGGAAATTCTAGAATGGTTTGCACTTGGCAGCTGAGGCAGATGGCAGAGGAAGGCAAAGGTGAGATAATTTCTTATCTTCGTCTGACTATGAGAATAAAAATTCATGGCATCATTGCTGCAGGGCATATAGTCCATGCTGTAGAAAAAATTTTGGCACTTTTTTTAGGATTTATTTTTTTCCCCCTATTTCAAGAGATTAAAAATAATTTGATCCCTTTGCTTTGGGTATCTGAAGCTTGGATTTAAAATACCAGGGAAACATGGCAATGATGATGCCCAGTGTTTAAAGTTGGAAGAGATCATTATTACCTCAAGACAAGAAAGACAAATCTTATGCTGAACTGGGGTGTACCCCCAGTTCAGCTCTTGCCGGGGCCTATTCGGGAGGCTCCCGGCTCAATCCCTGCCCTGCTCAGCCCTGTGCCCACCTGTGAAATGCAACTATATGGAAAACTAATGCTGTCAACTATGGAGACTGCTCTGGGCCCTCCCCCTTCTCTCTGTCTCTCTCTGTTAAAAAACAATTAAAAAATAAAGTAAAAAAAAAAAGGATTACAAATCTTCAATGAATCATCTTGATTATTCTTAAAACAGTTTGTTATATTTTTTAAATGAAAGCTGTTAACACTGAGGGATACAGTTTAAAACTAACATCGATTCTCCCAGTCAGTACAAAATAGAGCGAGATGCCTCCCTGAGACACTGTCCTTCATACCATCCCCAGAAAAGATAAGGCAACATATCATTAGACCCCAAAAAAGGACACAGGCAAAGTTTCTTTCACAGACACCGCCTGAGGTGGTGAGCCAAGCTCCCCTCCCTAGCTTATAGCCAGAAGTCCTCATATTGGTACCGAATGACACACTAAACAGGAGAAAATGTCTCCTCATTCCACTGAGGGGATGTTCACAGCTGAAAGCCAAGCAATTTGAATATGAGTTCACCAGCTCAAACCAGGTCAAAGGCAGACAGAGGTTCAGTTGTACAGCTCTTTGGCTTACTGAGATCTAAGAAAAAAACAGTTCTAGCCAAGGTCCTTGGGTTTAGTTAAGAACCCTGGGCTAGGACTTCCTTAGCTCCTTTCTACCACACCCCCAGTGACCCAGCCTATGGTACTTCTCTCTGTTTATATACCTGACACATGTCCATCTCCTCCTTCTCCACCTCTCCAGACAGGTGTCTACTCTGAGATTCCAGGTCCTGAACCTGCCAAATAGGGGCCCAGCCCCAACTATGTCACTTCCCTTAGATTCTACGGGCAAAAGAAGGAGTCTTTGAACCAGGTGGCTCTCATTGGTCCAGACCTGTGAATCTGTCTCAACTCAATCAGTGCTGCTGGGATGGCCCAGTCCTTGATCAGCTCCACACAGACTTCAGAGGGCTCTACCACTTCTGTCAATAAAACTATTAGACTTCACACCAGGAGTGTCCAACCTTTTGGCTTCCCTGGGCCACACTGGAAGAAGAAGGACTGTCTTGGGCCAGACATAAAATACACTAACACTAATGGTAGCTAATGAGCTAAAAACAAAAAATTCCATAATGTTTTAAGAAAGTTTATAAATTTGTATTGGGCTGCATTCAAAGCTGTCCTGAGCTACACGTGACCTGTGGGCCCGGGGTGGAAAAAGCTTCCTTTACATAGAAAGTTTTCACATTCAATATTGTGTTTCAATATTAGAGTAGTGTTGGGAAGAGAAGTATGGTAGGAAGATTGTACCCACTTTATTTATTTATTTATTTATTATAAATTGTTAAATTTATTGGGGTGACATTGGTTGGTAAATATTACATAGGTTCCAGGTGTATAATTCTACATTACATCATCTATGTATTGCATTATGTACTCATCACCCAGAATCAGTTCTCTTTCCATCACCATATATTTGATGTCCCCAGCCTCTTCCTTCCCCCCTCCCCACTTACCCTCAGGTAACCACTAAACTATTGACTGTGTCCATTAGTTTTTGTTTCTTTGTTGCTTTCAGTTTTATATTCTACCTATAGTTGAAGTCATATGGTTCTTGATTTCTTCAGTCTGGCTTATCTTGCTTAATATGATGATCTCAAGTTTCATCCATGTTATCACAAATGGCTGTATTTCATCTTTTCTTATGTCTAAGTAATATTACGTTGTATATATATATACCATAACTTCTTTGTTTTTTGAGATTTATTTTATTGTTTGAGAGAAGGTGAGAGAGAGACAGAGAAAAAAGAGGTGGGCCCAGAGTAGTCTTCATAGTTGTACATCATTAGTTGTGACATAGTTTCATTCTACACGGGTGGATGTGGGACCACATGGGGTAGGAACTGAATTGGGGGCCTCTGGCAGGGGAGACAAGAACCTTTGCCACAGGGCTCAGCAATTACCAACTGTGCTACAGTTCAGCATATGGGTTTTCATGGGCCAGGGCTGGAATTCAATTCCTGGACCTCATGGTTGCAAGGCAAGCACTCAATGTGTTGAGCTATCCCGGCATCCCCACACAACTTCTTTATCCAGTCATCTATCAAAGGACACTTTGGTTGTTTCGATGATTTTGCCACCATGAACAGTGCTTCAATGAACATTGGGGTACACATATATCTTCAGACTAGGGTTTTTAAGTTTTGGGGGTAGATACCCAGAAGAGGGATTACTGGGTCATATGGCAATTCAATTCCTAAGGTTTTAAGGAATCTCCATACAGCCTTCCACAGTGGTTGTACCAGTTTACATTCCCAACAGGAGTGTATGAGGGTTCTTTTTTCTCCACAGCTTCTCCAGCACTTGTTATCCCTTGTCTTGTTAATTATAGCCATTCTAACAGGTGTGAGATGATATCTCATTGTGGTTTTAATTTGTATCTCCCTAATTGCTAGGGACGTTGAGCATTTTTTCATGTATCTGTTGGCTATTTGTATGTCTTCATGGGAGAAGTGTCTGTTTAGGTCTTCTGCCCATTTTTCAATTGGGTCGTTTGTTTTTGTTGTTGTTGAGTTGTAGCAGTTCTTTATATATTTTAGATATTAGCCCCTTATCAGAGGCATTGTTTGCAATATTTTCTCCCATTCTATTGGTTGCCTCTCTGCTTTGTTGACGGTGTCCTTTGCTGTGCGGAAGCTTTTTAGTTTGATATAGTCCCGTTCATTTATTTTTGCTTTTACTTCACTTGCCTATGAGGTCAAGTCCATAAAGTCTTCTCTAAACCCAAGGTCTAGAAGTTTAGTGCCATGTTTTCTTCTATTCAGTTTATTGTTTCAGGTCTTATGTGGAGGTCTTTGGTCCATTTTGAGTTAATTTTGGTATATGGGGACAGTTCACAGTCCAGATTCATTTTTTTGCATGTGGTTTTCCAATTTTCCCAATACCATCTACTGAGGAGGATTTCTTTTATCCATTTATGCCCATTTCACAGAGGAGGGTATTGAGTCATAGAAGAGATGTGGCTTCCCCAATGTTACTTGGCCTAGAGTTGGGAATTGAATCTAGCTCTTCAGTCAGCCCCAATATAATAGAGTAAGAATCCACTGAGCGAGAGAGTAGAAAATAAAGCAGAAGCAATGCTGAAAGGAAGCTCTTTACTAATTCCTAACGTTTCTTCCCTGTTTCCCACTTCACTTTCACCAGCACTACCTTTCCCTGGTACCCAGTCTTTCCATCGGGCCTGTTGGCTCCCCACATGGTCTCCTACGTACCTTTGCCAACCTGACCTCAAAACTGTCCCACTTGTCCAAACTTTACCCTTCTACCTCCCACTCTTTCCTAACCAACTTTAAGATTTCCCTGATTGGGGAAGCCGGATGGCTCTGTGGGTTAAGCACTCACTTTGCAACCCCAGGGACAGAGGATTGAATCCAGACCCCGGCCCGTGCAGACCCATATGCTGAACTGAGGTGTACTTCCCAGGTGGGAGGCCCCCAGCCCAGTACCCTCCCTGCGCACCCCTGCCCATCTGTGTGGAATGAAACCATGTTGAAAACTGATGACGTACAACTACGGAGACTGCTCTGGGCCCTTCCCCTTTGTCTCTCTCTGTCTCTGTCAAAAACAATAAAATAAATCTTTAAAAAAAAATAAAAGAAATTTCCCTGATTGCCTGCTTTTGGAAGCTTACTACTTCTAATTTTTACTATGGAACAGATGAGGATAGCCATGGGGAATAATAGCAGAGTCTAAAATAAATGCTTAATTGGCAGGTTATCAGATTGCATGAGGCAGGAAAATGACATGCAACCAACAATATCCCTGACACTGAGCACAGGGGAATATTTTTAAACTAATACTGTGGTGCAAGTTAATTTTCTCCCAATGTCTATCTCATCCTCTCTCAACATAATAGAACAGCCAAGTTTGTACTAGATTCATGGCTCCCCAGAATAAAGGCTGGTTTCTCAATCTCTCATTGGGCCGTACATGCTATGTGCCTAAGTTCTGCCAATGTGATGTGAGTAGAAGCAGCATGTGCAACTTCTGGGTCACAGCCTTAAATGGAAGCATGCCTTCCCCTAACTATGTGTAAGCTGAAATGTGCAGTGACAGGGGGCGTCTATCACCAGGCAGGACAACATAGAAGGAGCCTGTGGTCTGGACACCATGAGCCACCAGTCCACCCTTAACTATTAATACCTGGACTATTAAATGGGAGAGAGATCATCTATCTTGTTCAGCCTTTATCCTTTCTCATCTCTGTTAGAGCAGCTAAAATAATATCCTAAATCATACCAGGGCCCTGGCTGGAAGTCTACAAACTAATTTACTCTTCTGATTAGAAACACTGTCCTTAACCAAGAAGGGTTAGTTTGAGGCAAGCCTAATTCATCAGAGCCTAAACAATGAAGCTGTGGAAACCGTGGGCTGGAAGAAGAGAATGTGTGAAGGAAATGGGATAATCTAAGCTGTGGCTAATTGGAGAACGCAGCCTCCTCCTAAAGAAGTTTACATTTAATTTTTTCGAAAGCTAACTGCCAAATAAAACAAACACGTAGGCCAATATTGGCCCATAGGGCACCAGATTTTGACTTCAGATTTGGTCCAGCCCATTCATTTTATACACAAGAGCTAGGGCACAGGGAGGTCAGAGCACTTCTCTAAGAGCCTCCAGCCCATTAGAAACAGAGCTGGGCCTGAAACACACGTGTCCCACTTCTCAGGTCTATGCCACCCTGTGTATGTATCCAGAGCCCAGGCATCTGTACTCCCTGGCCAGCAGGCATGGTGCAGGCAGTCAATTATTATACTTTTTAAAAGATTTATTTTTATTGTTTTTGACAGAGAGGGAGACAGACAGAGATACAGAGACAGAGAGAAGAGCGAGGGCCCAGAACAGTCTCCATAGTCGCACATCACTGGTTTTTCCACATAATTTCATTCCACAGGTGGGTGCGGGGCTGCACAGGGCAGGAACTGGGCTGGGGTCTCACCCAGGTGAGAACTGAACTGGGGGCACTCCCCAGTTCAGCATGTGCGTCTGCACAGGCCGGGGCCAGATTCTATCCTCAGTCCCTGGGACTGCAAAGCGAGTGCTTAACCCACTGAGCCTTCCAGGCTTCCCCTCAATTATCATTTTGACTCAAAATTCTGCATTAAATTCTGCCTCTTTTCTTCCTGAACAGTTCAGTCCTAAAGCCCTTAGATTAGTGAGTAGGGTGTCCCCACATAACGGCAGCTATGCATAGGTATCAGAGCCTCAGCTGGGTGAGGATGACATCCATGTGGGGACAAGAACAGCACCCTCAGAACCAGAATGAGGTAAGCAAGGTGTCCATAGGAGGATGGGAGATTGGTTGTGCCAATGAGAAAATGCATCTAGGGTAATGGGAGGCAGGTGTCTTACTATCAGATAAGAGTTGCAAATCCTGAAAGGGAAAACACTAAAATGAATACTAACATTGGATAGAACATGGGAGTTTTTATATGAACTCATGACTGTCAATATAACCAAATACATTTAGAAGTACATATAGATAAACTTATGTGTATATGTATTTCCCAGCTCCGTCCACTGCAAGGACCTGGGAGCAATGAGATCTCTACATCAACAGGCATATCTGTAACAGGCCTGGGCTTCTAAATCGATTCTTGACTACAAGGAGTCAGGACTCTTCAAAGAAATGGCTGACTCTAGGGCCGGACCAGGGACAGTAGAGGAAGAACCTAGGACATCTTGTTCCAAACAGTAAGAAAGTGCTCAAATTGGGACACATCAAAAGAACACAGAGGCCAACTTGAAGGACTTCCTTCTGCTGACCAAATCAGAGACAACAAAATTTATTTTGAGCATCAAAATAAGCAATTTAATAAATTATACCTCATTAGATCAAACAGGAAAGCAAGAATGCAGGTGAATAAATTAAAAAGTGTGATGGAGAACAGGACACATAGGTAGTTTCAAAGTACCTCCCCATAAGACATGAATTTACAAAGGGGAAAACAAATATTTTACAAGAAAGCTGGTAGACACCACCCTGATCAAGAGGTCAATGTTAACATCATCAGTACTGGGCAAATTGCAATCATGTACCACCTGATAGGATGTGATGAGGGGTCACAGCATCACTTCTGTGATTACACTGCTTAAGATGCACAACCTCAATCTAATCATCAGGAGACACCTTGAAGTTGAAGGGCAGTCTACCAAATAACTGGTCTGTAGTTTCAAGTGTCAGGGTCATAAAGGTCAAGAAAAAACTAAAGGAGACCAAAGAGCTATGACAACATGGGTATATAAAGAAGATTATTGGGACAAGTGGCAAAAGTTGAAGAGAATCTGAGAATTAGATATTAGTAACATAGCAATAATTTCTTAATTTTGATGGCTGTGTAGTTATGTAGAAAAATGTTCTTATTAATGAAAAATATTAATATATACTCAATTGGGGAACCTGGGATGACTCAGCAAGTTAAGCACTAGGCTAGCAGCTCTGGAGTCTAAGGATCAAGTCTCAGCCCCGGCCCGTGCAAGCCCATATGCTGAACTGGGGTGTGCTTCCCATATGGGAGGCCCCTGGTTTGGCCCCCAGCTCGAGGGGGTGTGCCTCCCATGCAGCAGGCCCCCAGCTGGGTTCCGACCCTGCATGGCCCCTGCCCACCTGAGTGGAACAAAACCATGTCAAAAACTGATGATATGCAACTATGAAGAAAGCTCTGGGCTCTCCCCCTTTTTACTGTCTCTCTCTGTCTTTGGCTCTGTCTCTGTCTCTGTCTCTGTCTCTCTCTCTCTCTCTCTCTCTCTCTCTCTCTCTCTGTCAAAAACAATAAAATAAATCTTTAAAAAAACATTTACTATACACTCAATTATTTAGGATGATTTGCGGTCTCAGGTCAACAACATATTCTCAAATAGCTAAGGGGGAAAAGTTCTTCGTACTGTATTCGCAGTTTTTCTTTAAAGTTGTGATTGTGTCAAAATAAAAACTAAAGAGCATTACAAAAGAAAAAGTATGAAGGGTCAGCAATTAAGAGAGAGGCCAGCAGGGAAGAAGGACATTGTAAGAACTCCACAGTTTCAGGGTATTTCTATCATGAGAGGACTAACTCTGGAGATAGACTGCTTGAATTCAAATTTCAGCCCTATGTTTTATCAGCTGTGTGACTTGGAGAAAGTTACTTAACCTTTCTGGTCAGTAGTGTTTTCCCTTTCAGGATTTGCAACTCTTTCTGTACCTGTTTTTCTCAATAAAATGAGGATCATAATAGTATCTACCTCAGAGTTGTTATGAAAATTAAACCGGTTTATATTTGTCAAGTGCTTTAAAAAGTGCCTAGAACACAGTATCATATAAGTATTATCAAACAAATAATATGTCCCCTGGGGTTGTTCCCCACATATGTTCACTGAGGGAAAGGGGGAGTGGATGAAAAATAAAACTTCATTATGTTTCTTAATTTAAAAGAAAAGACATTAATCCTGCAATTATAGCCAAAATTGTTTTTTCTTTGACATTTTGGGGGTTACGTTTTACCCAAGAAGAATAAGCAACTGAAGCTCAAGTGATCTGTGTAATTATAATAGTTACCACACAGGGGATAGGAAAGGTAAGTTACCAACAGCGCTGGAATGTAAAGTGGATCATAAAAGGGGGGCGTACAGTTCAGCACATCTGTCTGCATAGAAAAACCTTTTCGAAGGTGACCTCCTGGATACCAGTCAACACAATCACTTCCCTAACCAACTGAGGCATTTGCTCTGGCCAACAGTGCCACCTACAGGTGAACACCGTAAAGACGGTTTGATGATACCAGAATCCTGGCCAGATTTCTAGAATTCTGGAATGGCCAAGCCAGACCTTCAACCATCAAATAGCAAACATTGAGTAGTTAGTTGGAGGATCCACATTTCTATTTTCTAACCTAACCTACCTTGAAAAATAAATGGCTTCTGCTATAACTTACATGTAAAGAGAGGAAAGTCACATTTACAATTACTAAAATCATAAACTATATAGTTGAATAAAACATAAAAGTTAAGTCTACATGAAATAAATTACAAAATTTTGTGAGAAATTATAAATAGGTGAACAAATCATCATATATACCATGTAACTAGATTTTTTAAATCTAAGTACTATAAATTAGTTTTTTCTTAATTTTTTTATAAACTTAATGGGATTCCAAAATCTCCAAAACATTTTTCTTTTCAAAAATCTGAAAAATGCTTCTAAATTTTATTTAAGAAAATATAGAAAACACCCTAATATCAATTGCCAATATTTATTGAGCCAAGCACTGTACTTTTATAATTTTTCTCTGTAATATTTATAACTGTGTGGGACAAATATTACCATCCCATACAGTGCAAATGCATTGTTTTAGCTGATCAGCATCCATAGTTCCGTCCTATACTAATATTGCTCTGATTTCCCATTCAAGGAAATGCTTCTCTCTTGGCTTCAGCATTAAGACTATTAGTCCAGGGGTCCTGCTTGCCCCAAACCAAGGGAAAGGTAAATTACCTTACAGGTCAATGATACATACTACGCAACTTTCTGCTGTTTCAAATTTTGAGTAAAGAAACAAAAAGCCTAAAAATGGTTGACATTCACCCAAACTAGCGCTGGTGTCCTAACAAGGTAGTTGATTACTGTATTACCTCCTATCTAGCTAGATTCCTGGAGGTAAGGAATCTAGGGGGAAAGATGATGACCCCAGGAAGTAGCCCGGGATGGCTCAGCAAGTTGAGAACTCAGCTTGTAGCCCTAGGGTCCAAGGATCAAATCCCGGCCCTGGCCCATGCAGACCCATATGCTGAAGTGGGGTGTGTTTCCCATGTGGGAGGCCCCCAGTTCAGTTCTCACCAAGGCAAGCTCCATGCTGGAGGCCCCTGGCTCGGTTCCTACCCTGTGCAGCCCCACATCTACCTGTGGAATGAAACTGTAGAAAACCAATGACATGCAACTATGGAACCTCCTCTGGGCCCTCCCCACTCTCTCTGTCTCGCTCTCAGTCTTTCTTTGTCAAAAACAATAAAAAAATAAATCCTAAAAAACAAAAACAAAACAGAATGCCATTTGCACTTGTGGACTGAAGGACAAGAAAGGAAATGGTGTTGGCAACCTGAGTAGCAGAGGGAAGACCCAACAAGGTCCGTGGTCATACAAAACAGAGTAAAATCATTGACAATAACTACCAAAGACTGGCAGGCAGAGGGTGGGAAAACGACTACCCTGACCTCTGTCTGCCATGACGTTTTACCACTGGCCAAACTATCAAAAGCTAGAACAGAAAGACAGCCCAGGTAAGGAACTCTGTGGAGTTGTTGGCAAAAAGTTCAGGTCTTTTTTGTCTTTTTCATGCAGCCTTTTCAGCACTTCCAAATAATCGACTTGTTTTACTGTTTGTCCAGTTAGTAAAAATTCATAATGAATAATCCCTCTGATATCAAAAAAGGTTAGCAACATCATTTTGACTCGGTTTGGACTGATGGAAGTATTTTGGTCATAGAGAACTGGCTGACTCTCATTGTACACTTTGACACGTGTCAGGGTCGTATTGGTACACCCATGTTTCATCATCAGTGACAAAACCGGCCAAAACATTATGTCTTGCCGCTCTAAAAAATCATGGCAAACGTTGACTCCACTTTTATTCATCAGTGGGCTCCTTCAGGGCCACTTTTGCACACACCTTTCTCATGCCAAGATTTTCAGTTAATATTTCCCTGTTCCTCTATCGATGTTTATGAGTATGTTGCATTTTACCACAATGAAAAGAAAAAGATACAGAGCAAGTTAAGCAATAAGAAGGGCAATGTACTAACTCTGGGGAAAATAAAAGATTAGACAAGACAGTCGGCATGACTTGGTTGCCTTCACAAATTCATAATAATTAAATGATGAGTATGGATTTAACCAAAATCTGTGATATTAAAATTAGAGAAAAGAGGTTTATGTTTAGGGAAGTAGTTAAAAAAAAGTTAATCCTCACCTACCACATCAAGTCAACAGACAGTACCTAAAAAGGCAGTGTATGCTCCTTATTTATAGGACTATGGAGGTCAATGAGAACAGTAGAAAAGTGAAGGGTGGTCTGGTAAATGGGAACCAGCAGGGGGAGGGGAGCAGAGTAGCAGAAAACAGTAGCTGTTTATCATAAACATTTGAGCCCCACTTGAATTTTTAACTTTCTATATGTAGTACTTTTTAAAATACACTTAGAAAAAGCAGAGGAAAATACTTGTAGCCTAACTTTTAAACTTATATTTGAAAAACTATGAAGATCTATAAATTTCACTATGTGAAAAATCCAAAATTGGGGTACATCAAAATGTATCCATTTTGTGGGACTGATTTCTTCACATATATCCTTATAAACCTTTAAGACCAAAAAAAACAGCACAAATGAAACCAAACATGAACAGTTATGTGGAAGAGGTCCTACATATGGAGATGAGAGGAGTGGAAGGTGTAACAGCATCCGAACTTCAGTTGAGAAAACTGCCTCATCTCCATGTGTGACATCTTCATCAGGAGTGCCTTGCCTCCCAAAATGGAAGCCAGAAGGACCAAGCCTTCTAGCCCCTTCCTATGGAACCACAAGTCCGGACCCTAGATGAGCCGATTGGGTACTTTCCAGGGATTGGAAATATACAGCAAGATATGAGGTCTGTCTGAAAAGTATCCAGCCACGTTTAATCTGGAAGAGGCATTTATTGTACAAGAAATATTGTACATAGGACAATGCCTCACTCCCCTTCAAAGTAGGCACCTTGAGACCTCACACAGTTCTCGCAGCATCTCCTCCCGTTCAAAACACTTGCAAAATCTTTTGTTGGAATTGCCATCAGCTAGCTGCCTTGTCATACCTTCCTGAATCTCATCGATGGTCTGAACTCCCTTCCTTTTCAAAGGTGATTTTAGTTTGGGGAAAAGCCAAGCTGCAAGGTGTCAAATGTGGTCTGTAGAGGACTGAGTCACTTAGGTGACGATGTTTCACCAAAATGTGTTCTGCTTGCTACAGGTCTTCCAGAACGTGGATCACTTTCAACAGATTCTCAACCATCTTTGAAGCATTTGTGCCACATTTTTACTTGCATAGCACTCACAGCATCATCCCCAAGAGCCCCATGAATCATGTGAATAGTTTCATGCAGGAATGCCCAGGCTTAATGCAAAATGTGATGCAGACTCGTTGCTCTACTCATTTTAAGTGTGATGGCTACCCACTCACTACACATTTTCACTCAATGGCATCTAGCACCCCCAGTATTACAGTGAAGTCACCATTGTTCACACATGTGCATTCCAGTCCACTCTTAATTGCAACAATGTTGTGCAAACCATTCTCATTCTGACAATGGCTGAACTTGTTCTGGACAGACCTCATACTAAGAAACTTAGGGTTCACTGTAGTGGCAGAAAGTTCCTCATGTCCACAATATGGGATGAGAATTGGCAGTATGACATTAGAAGGCCAGGGAGGGTAGGTTATGAGGGGCTCCTACCACCATAAAATACAGGGTCAGTAATAACACATATAGACATTTTAACTTTTGTGACTAAAAATACTAATAAGCAACTTTTGTTAGGTCAGTAATAAAGAACAAAGAGGGCCAGTTTAAAGGCAAATTTTTTTAATAAACGATGACAAAAAATGTCCTTGTTGCTAGAAATGTGTAGAAAAATTATGAATGTCTCAAAGAAAGTTTTTTGGTTTTTGTTGTTTTTTTAAGATTACTTTTATTGTTTTTGACAGAGAGATACAGAGACAAAGAGAATGGGGAGGGCCCAGAACAGTCTCCATAGTTGCACATCATTGGTTTTTCAGTTTCATTCCATAGGTGGGCGCGGGGCTACACAGGGCAGGAACTGGGCCAGGGTCTCGCCCCAGTGAGAAC
>PVKE010028317.1:0-21007 GCA_004027555.1 Craseonycteris thonglongyai | reverse complement strand
ACAGATGATAGATAGATAAATAGATGATAGACAGAGAGACAGATAGATGATAGATAGATGATAGATGATAGATAAATGATAGATAATAGACATGATAGATGGATAAATGATAGATGATAGATGATAGATAGATGATAGGTGATAGATGATAAATAGATGAAGTTAGATAGATAGATGATAGACAGATAGATGATAGATAGATGTATGTATTTTCTGGCGTATAAGACGACCGGGCGTATAAGACGACCCCCTAATTTTACAGTTAAAACATAGGTTTAGGCCTATATTCGCTGTATAAGATGACCCCCCACTTCCGAGGCTGTAGTCTTATACAGAGAATATAGGCCCAACCCTATGTTTTAACTGTAAAATTAGGGGGTCGTCTTATACGCCGGAAAATACGGTAGATGATAGATAGATGAATGATAGATGATAGATAGATAAGTAGATGATGATAGATAGATAGACAGGCAGACAGACAGCTAGTTAGCTGGGCAGATAGATGGGGTGTTGATGGGGTGGGGGGCTGTGGAGGAAGTCATCCAGGCAGAAGGCACAGGGGCCTGTAGAGAGAGCACAGGACGCTGTGGGGACCAAGCTCAGCATGGCTAGAGCAGGGCATGGGAGAGGAGGAAGTGAGGCGGGCTGAAGGGAGCGTTTATTTTAGGTTTCCCCCCAGCTTTACTGAGCTATAATAGACATAGAGCACTGTGTAAGTTCAGCGTGTTCAGTGGGATGATTTGCTACCCCAAAACATTTGCCATGACAAGGCTGATTAACATTCACCACCTCATATAATTTACTATTTTCTTGTTATGGCGGTAACATAGCAACTCTCATAGCAACTTTCAAGTGTACGTTTTAGTTTTGTTAACTGTCACCACCACATTGTATAGGACATCCCTGGAACTGCTTTGTCTTATAACTGAAAAATGTATACCCCTTTTGCCAGCATCTCCCCAGCCCCCCTCCCCTCAGCCCCCTGGCAACCGCCATTCTACTGTTTCTATAAATTCCATGTTTTAAGATTCTACATGTAAGTGAGACCATACAGTATATGTCTTTCTCTGTTTGACGTACTTCACTTAGCATAGTACCCCTGGGTCCATCCATGTTGTCACTAATACAGGGTGACCAGACATCCCGCTTTGGGTGGGACAGTCCCAATTTTTAAGAATTTGTCCCGCTTCCTGCGGCCTTTTACAAAAGTCCCGATGTTTGGAAAGAATGCACGACAAGCTGGGGAACGGCGGGAGACAGACCCAATTTTTAATCAAGAACCCCCTCCCCCCGGTCAATGGTGTCCCGCTTTACCCATGTTCAAATCTGGTCACCTTAATAGCAAGATTTTTTTTGGGGGGTGGGGTGGGGTGGGCAAATAATATTCCATTGGATAAATAAGCTGCATTTCCATTATTGATTTATCTGTTGGTAGAGATTTAAGTTGTTTCCATGTCTTGGTTCTTGTAATAATGTCTCAATGAACACAGGAGGTGCATTGCTCTTTATGCAGTGATTTCATCTTCTTCAGACATACGAGGGCTGCCCAGAAAAAATCCAGCCACTGTCAGTACAATGAGAATGGCTACATGGCTGGATGCTTTCCGGACAGTCCTCGTGTGCCCAGGAGTGGAATTACTGGATCCGAAGGCAGCTCTGTTTTTAAGTTTTTGAGGAGCCTCCATACTGTTTCCATAGTGGCCGCACCAATTTGCATTTTCACCAACAGTGCATCGGGGTTCCCATTTCTCTACACCCTCATCAGCATTTGTTATCTCTTGTTTTTTGTTTGTCTGTTTCTTTTTGGTTTCTTTTTTTATAGTAGCCTTTCTGACAAGTATGAGGTGATATTTCATTGTGGTTTTGATTTGTGTTCCCCTGATTGTTACTGATGTTGAACATCTTTTCATGTACTTGTTGACCATCTTTATGTCTTCTTTGGAAAAATGTCTATTAAAGTCGTCTGCCCGTTTTTAAATCAGATGGTTTGTTTTTATGCTATAAGTTGCATGAGTTCCTTATATGTTTTGGGTATTAACCCTTTTCAGATATGAGGTTTGCAAACATTTTCTCCTTTTCCATACATTGCCTGTTTTCTTTGCATTTATTTATTTTTGCTGTGCTGAAGGTTTTTAGTTTGATGTAGTCGCATATGCTTATTTTTGCTTTTATTGCTGATGCTTTAGGTGTCATTTCAAAAAAAAAAATGCTCACTGGTACTACTGTCCAGGAGCTTTTTCTCTGTTGTCCTTTAGGAATTTAGTGCTTTTGACTTACATGTAAACATTTGATTTATTTTGTGTTAATTTTTGTCAGTGGTGTAAGACAGGTGTCTAGTTTCATTCTTCTACATGGCAATAGTCAGTATTCCCAGCACTATTTATTAAAAAGACTGTCTTTTCCCCATTGAGTATTCTTGGCTCCTTGTCTAACCTTAGTTGACTGTGTAGATGTGGGTTTGTCTCTGGGCTCTTGATTCTGTTCCATTGGCTCATACATTTCTATGCCAGGACCACACTGTTTTGATTACTAGAGTTTTGTAATGTAGTTTGAAACCAGAAAGTGTTATGTCTCCAGCTTTGTCTTTTCTCAAGGTTGCTTTGGCTAGTCACTCTCTTTCGTGGTTCTGTACAGATTTTATGCCAGTTGTTTTATGAGGGCTCTCCAGAAAGTATCCAGCTGTGTAACCATTTTTGTTGTATGGACAGTGGCTGAATTTTTTTCTGGATGAGATTGTCCCAGCCCTCTTCCCACTCCACTTGCTGACTTGGAGCAAGGGACTGACACGGGAAATACAGTGAGGTACCGACAGAACGCGTTGCATTGATGATGAGATGAGCACAAGATGGAGGAAGAGGCGTCAGGACAATATCGAGCTGTTTTTCTCGTCTGAGTAGAGAGAGAACTGTGCTCAGGACACCTGGTTCTGAGAGCCCTCAGCAGGT
Source organism: Craseonycteris thonglongyai (assembly GCA_004027555.1). Lineage (NCBI taxonomy): Eukaryota > Metazoa > Chordata > Mammalia > Chiroptera > Craseonycteridae > Craseonycteris > Craseonycteris thonglongyai. Next base: position 18,062 of record PVKE010028317.1, on the reverse strand, counting down.
AGACAGTAAAAGGAGCTGTGAACGTGGGTGAGGCAGTGAGACCAGGAGACGGTTAAAGCTGAAATGCTGAGGGACACACATACATTGAAACAAAAAGTATAAACCCACTTGGAGAGTAAAATGTCTTTGTAAATTTAGGTCTGAGGACCTAACTTCACCCTTGTGTGAAATCTCGTTCTGGTTCTGTCTGCTGACGGGTCTGACCAAGCTTTTCAACTTTGCTAAAACAGGCGAACTGGTTTAGTAGTAGGGAAAGTTATATTAAGCGAGTCTCCCTGACTTATAAGCAACAACAATAAGGCTTAATAGGATATATAAATTGCATGACAGACTAAAAGGTCAGTTTTGTATCTTGTAAAATAAATATTAGCATGCGCGCGCGCACACACACACACACACACACACACACAATGGGAAATACTGATAGCATTATAATGACTGGAAAGTTAATAGTTCAGGTAATCATTAATTAAGTCGTTTTAAATGCTAGGCAAGCAAGGCCTTGTTTCCCTCCCCTCCCACAGACAGGCTCCAATGGCCCAATTAAGCCTGGAAACTTCGAGAAGTTTCTTCAGAAGCACTGGGTACTCAAACACCAGGTCCCATCTTCTGAGTCCGTGTTGCTGAAGTTTCCAATTACGATGTCTCCTAGTTCATCAGAATTTCTAATTAGTTGTGATTCTGTCTTCTTAAAGGAGACTAGAAAGCAAGGTATTAAGCTTGCTCTCTTGAATAAATAGAACGAATCTAAATTCTCAGTTTTCATAAAGGAAGCACAGTTTTAAAGGGATTAAAAATAAGTTAATGTGGTTCCATTTTCCCCATCCCCACCATAAAATTCTCCTACCCCACATAAGAAATGATAAACTTATTTTTCTTATTCTTATTTTTCTAAATCATATATATTTAAATTGTTTCACTAATATTTGACAAGTTAATACCCATGAGAGTGGGAGTCAATTGTAAGTTTATTAAGAGCCAGAAAATAGGTGGAAATAGCCTATCATTAGCTTGTGTTTTACCAATTAATTCATTTAAATGATCTGTTATTTGGATATGTTTCATTTATTCGATTTCTACAAAACTCAACAGCCAATATACTCACAACAAATTCTAGTATTTAATAAAATCATTAGAACTGTTTCCAGATTTGAAAAATCAACCATAGAAAGAGCCAAAAAAAAAAGCCTTTCAAAATAGTTGTTAAAGATATTCTGATGTGTAAGAAGAAACAGTAGGGATATGAATAAATCAGTAATAATGAAAGTGAATCTCAGTATTTGGATTTAAAAAAATTGTTGTCTAGGACTATGTAATTTGTTGCCTTAATAAAGCTTAGTTATCATTTAACTAAGCTTTATATGTATAATGTAAATAGTGTGTTTAATAGGTACATTAAAGATTTCTTGAATGAATTTTATCCCCAGTGATTATGGCCTGGCCATTAGTGCCATTTTGTGGCAGCATACCTTAATTACAGGAAAATTACTGAGTACTGGATTTATCATTTTAAATACATCTGGTAATTCCATGTTGGGGAAAGTCATTAAAAAAATATTGGGCATTCTTTTTTCTCTATACTGACCTTACTCAACGTTATTTTTAATGTGCATATATTAAGAGTCATAATAACTGCATTAATTTACCCACAATTTTTGCAGATTTGGTATTTATTAGTAATCTTGTCTTCTCTTCTGTGGCATAAATATATCGCTTTCTTCTCTAGCTATTTAATTTCCTATGATAATGTTTATCTTTAGAAACTTCTTTTCATCATGGACCTTAGCAATTTGATTTATTATAGGCACATGCTATTTTTTGAAGGGAAAACTGTTCCTCTTCTACTGAGTATTGTATAACAGTTACGTACCCTTCAAATATACAAGAATCTCGTACTTTGATTTTGGCCTATCTCACAGGCTTTATGCTTTTCCTTGCAGATTGCTAAGAATATACTAGTAGAATGTCTAGGGCAGCAGTATTTCTTCATTTTCACAGGTGAAAAAAAAAACTGAGGTTTCGGATTAGAATTGAGCCTTACCTGGAGCCGTGCCATTTTCATTAGTTCTTCCCTTTGTCACCTCGAGTCATTACAGGAAACCACAAAGATAATAAGTGGCTTTTAATGTATTTAATAACATCTTGGTTGTCTAGAAGATCAGAAGGTAAAGAATAGCAGCATTTATTTTGGGTTTGATGGACTTATGAGTATGCACTCAGGGATAGTGATTCTACATTAAAATACTCATATTTTCTCTCCAAGCATTTTAGTAACATGGAAAAGAAGTTAGATATTTTTCTCCCTTTTTGGGGTCATAACTTATTCATCGACATACTAGTTTCTCCTACATTTGAATCTTTTATTGTTGTAATTAAGTGCTAGCTTACAGGAGTCATTCCAAAAAAAAAAAAAAAAAGATGTTGATTGGTAAGTTCACAAACACAAATTTTGTTGGAATTAAATTAATTGTGTCTGATTCAGAGAAGTCTCACTAGCAGTGAGTTATGAGAACCTTGAACAGGATACGCTGGTATTGTGGAAAATATTTTGTGTAACTGTATTTTCTCATCCACTCATTTTCTTGCTGGTAAAATAGAGAAGGGAGGGAAGTCTCCTATGCTATTTTATAAATAAACAGATTCACAACCTGGCAATCAGAAACTGGCCTTAGTGTTTGTTAATATGCAGCACGGCTGTAGGTACTTGTGTGACGTGAGCCTGGATGTGACTAAGGAGGGGGTTTCTGTGACGTTTTTCTTCCTCTTGAAATGGTTGAGTGGTTGCTGTTGTCCTTGGGGGGTCAGAGCCCTCTCCTTTTGCCGGATGGTGCTTTGAATGTGACCTCAGTGTTGGCTGGTAGTCAGCCAGTCCTGGACCCTGCACCCTGCCCTCCAGCCAGATTTGCATTTCCTGGTGGTTACTTTCACTAAATGGAAACAAGGAGGGGTTGCTTCACTTAAGGCTCCTGTGAATTCCAAGCTTTGAGTAAAAGCTCATTAATCTGTACCCCGTTTGTTCAGAGGACGCTGTAATTTAGAAATGTGCTAGGCTGGAGTTTACTTTCCTGCTGTCTGTAAAGAAAGGATTACTAACCCATGAACCAAATTAATTGTGCAAACAAGATTGGAAGAACAAATGGTATTAGACACCCTAGAGCAGAAGCACCCATATACCTAAAGACTAGCTGCACTTGAAATACGAAATATCCTCACAGTTCCTTAAAGCAGGGCCTCGTCCAGCAACAAGGAGAGTTTAAAAATGAGCTTTTTTTGAAATACTTCCCAAATTCATTATTACCCTGCTTTAAATCCACTTACTCCAAATTGCGAAGCATTTATAAAGACGAGGCTGCTTGTAGGGGTTACATAGTGATGACACTAAAGACCTCGGAGAAGATGCTTTCTGGTTAGCAGAATTCAAGTCGAAAGGCTGGTGCCCACCTACTGGAACAGCCGGCATTTGAGATGGGAGCATCTAATTAATTCGGTGTACAATACTGATTTTTAAGTTCTATTTTTTTAAATGACTTTTCTGGAGAAGTTTTGGGTTTACAACAAAATTCAGAGGGAAGTACAGAGATTTCTCATATACCCCCCTGCCCCTCCTCACCTATAACCTCCCCCATGATCAACATTACTAATCAGAATGGTGTGTGTGTGTGTGTGTCTGTCTATCTGTCTTAAACCAAGGGTGGACTACCTTGATTCACCATAATCACCAAAATTCCATGTTTTAATTTAGGGTTCACTCTTCGTCTTGTATGTTTTATGGATTTGAAAAAATGTGTGATGACATATGAATCATTGTCGTATCAGACAGAGTGTTTCCACTGCCCTAAAAATTCACTGTATTCTCCCTGCTCGTCTCTGCTCCCACTCATCTTGTTACGGCTCCAGAGTTTTGCTGTTCCCAGAATGTCATAGAATTATAATCATCCAGGATGTAGCCTCTTCAGATTGGCTTCTTTCACTTAATAATTATACTTAAGATTCCTCCACGTCTTTTGATGACATGATAGCTCATCTCTTTTTAGTGTTGAATAATATTCCATTGTCTGGATATGCAGCACAGTCATTCTTCACAGCGATTGTTATATTTGCCCCACAGAGCAGCACACTGCCTACCCTAGGGTTTTGCTTGCAAACAGTAGGCACCCCCTGAATTTTGAGTGAGTGGATGGATGTGTCTATTTTAGTGTGTGCTGGAAAGCGTGGCATCATGTTAGAGAGTTCTGTTCTGCTCTATTGAATAAGAAATGAAATTTCCATCTCTCTAGGGAGCTGAAGTAAAGGGTTTGTTTCAAACCTTGAAATCCCATAACTAGCATCTTAACATTTTAAGCGTGGTCTGTCAGCTTAACATGGTGACCACGTTTCCTCTTCTCCTCCCAGTTACCTTGCGAGACTGTGGATTTCTCTCTCAGGATGGTCTCCCAAGGAAGGAAAGACACCCCGTGTGGAATGTTACCATTTCCCTCTCTTACTTTTCTGAACTGTGATCACACACGAAAAGCTCCATCCTGTGCTGATGTTTGAGGATCGGTTACCATGGAGCCATTCCCCAGCTCAGAGGACGGGTTCATTGTGTGCAGTGCTGCCGAAGATGAGTATGATTAAAATTACATTTAAGAAATCCTGATTAACAATAGAAATGGGGAGGATGTTTTCCAAATGAGATACGATGCATTTTCATGGTAGTCCTTGCACTGAAAACGTCTTTCGTTTGTGTGCTTTCTGTTTGGGAGAAATTGTTTTGCTTCTAAAAGACCCTGCTGTCCACTCGCTGCTGGGCTTATGTCCACAATACAAGTGGACATTAACTCAATTCAGCAGATAAGATTTTCTGAGAGACTTCCAGAAGACTTCACTAGTGCAGGTCTACAAACCTGAACTATGCCTTCCCAGACAAAGCTACTTAAAGAAAAAAATATGGGACTCGCTGCTTGTGTGGAGCTCAAGCAAGATACCAAAGCATGAAGAATAAGTATGAGATTTTGAAACAAAGGTGACGTGGTGAATTAAGGTAACCTTGACACCTTCAGGTCTGGGAGGAACTCAATGTTGAGGCCATGCGAGTTCAAATGAAGGTCAGCAGCGTACACAGAACCAGCCACTTTGCAGCCAAGGATGATCCTACCATGAGGGTTGTAACGTCTTCTTCTTACATGGGTACGGTGATCAGACTATAGTTTCTGTGCACCACAAGGATAGCATTTTAGAATTTACTTGTACTACAGCTCAGGTAGTTTGCATATCTGATAGCACTTCGATGCACAGTAATGATGAATAAGAAGGGGTATGTTCACCAAATCTCTTTTCCAGATAAAAATTCCATGCAGTTATTATTTATTTATTTTTTTACAAATGTCAGGGGAAAGAAAATTAGGAATACATTAGGAGGCAAATGAGCTGAGTCACAGTTAAATATTTTAAGTGCCTTACGTAGTCCCGTGACTCTTGGGAAGGTAAAGGACACGATGGAAAAGGAATTGAATGTATTGTTTGCTCATGGGAACTCAGTCCATAGAAGCTCGGCAGTATGTGTGTGTGTATGGGGGGAGGAGGGGAGCGCAGGGGGGTGGGGAGGCAGGGCTGTGAACCCCGTGCTGGCCTGGAGCACTTTGCTGGCAGAATGGGGCTTGGGCACACACAGAACCCTGAAGCTACGTAACCTAAACCTGCCAATTGTCAATGTGACACAACGTGTCACAGTTCAAGAATTGAACAGGTCGTGTCCTCAGCATGTTTTCAACTCTTGAAGCCTCAGTTTCCTCATCTGTGAAGCTCGATTCCTAACTGTACTTATCACACAGGCAATTGTAAGGATTTCACGAGGCAGCACCTGTAAACTAGGCTCTCGTTTCCATGGAATGAGTCCCCAGCTGGGGTAAGCAGCGGGCAGATCTGAACGGTTTTTGTACAAACTTAAAATCTGAAGAGGGACTCTACTTCAATTTTATGCCATTGTGGCTGTTCCTATAGACCGTGTTAAATCCGGAGAACTTAAGAAGGACTCCACGTGTTTTTCTTGATTTCTGATGAGCAGTGCAGAAGGGTCTAATTCTACCCTAGTAGTAGGTCTCAGTCTAGAGCTGTCTGTTGTGGGAATGACATCACTGACGAGGTGAAAGCTTCACTCTCTATTTAATTTGCTGGGCCTGATGTGAGACTTCTCTCCATCCAAAGAGAAGTGGCTGTCCTTTTTTATCTTCCCATCTCCAAGCTCAACGTGTCGTGATTCCTGGGAAGCAGCCCCTTGTTTCTGGTCCAGTGCTAGCATTCAATGGACTGAACCCACGTAGTAGGTCTGTCTGAAATGCCATCATGTCAGAGGTAATCACAGCCACCAAAAGTCTGTGATGTGGTTGGCTGACTGCTGGGCCACAGTGGAATCTCAGTGTCCAGGGGGAGAGCTGCTCTGACCAAGCCCCCCTGACCCACGAGTGGGGCCTGTATCTGGCGGCCAGGGCTCCTAGATCGCCTGGTTTCCTCCCCGTCTTTGCCCTACACCACGTGTCCTCACTCTCCCCGCACCTCAGAAGGCCCATGCATGGAACTGGAAGCCGGCTCTGATGTATGTGTGGCTCCGGAGGCTTCCTGGGTCCTCATTCCACGTGGGGTCCACAGGATGCTGCTGACGTGACGACTGTGATTGTCACCTGTGGTGGTCTGCACTTGTAGAGAGGAATGAGTGTTTAGCCAGAGCTGTCACGAGAGTCACAAACCTTTTGAGATTTTCTAGGTATTGACGTACTACATGAGGTTTACAAATAAGCATGCCTTCACTTCTTGCCTTTTGGCTAAGATCAAGTGTAGTATAAATAAGCATGCCATAGGAAGTCTCTCTCTCTCTCTCTCTCCCCCTCCCTCCCTCCCTCCCTCCCTCCCTCCCTCCCTCTCTCTCTCTCTCTCTCTCTCTCTCTCTCTCTCTCCCAAATCCAGTTTTGTGGTGTGTTTGGAGGAAAACAAGACCAGCACTCTTCCTTGCTTTCTCTGTGCGGTCATTCTCCCCAGTACTTGCCCTCTGGGCGTCGGGGACAACAGAAACTTTTATCAGCCGAAAGCAGTGAGTAGAAGCTGAAGCCAGTGGGCATTTTATTTCTGACATTTAATGTATTTACCTAACAAGCAACTGAAAATGGAGACCATCAACTTCAAAGCTCTTCCCAGCTCTGAAACAGTTTCATCTTTTGTTGAATTGTGATTGTTCCCTGAAGACAAATGGGATTCAGATGATCTTTATTAGAAAAAAAAGATTCCAGTTTAAACTTAAGGTGAAAGGTGGTCCAGTGTTGGACATGAACTTGTCTGAGACAGACAGATGCAGGTAAAGACTCACAGAGACAGACGTGAGGAATTGAGATGGAATTTTCAAGGTGGCATAAAGGCGAGTGAATTCTTAGCCCAAGATTGATAAATAGATAATAATTAGAGAAATAAAAAGCAAAACTTTTCCTTTTTGATGACAAAACACAGATGTCTTCACTTGGTTTCATATTCAATGGGAGGCTTAACTGCCATTGTGGAGAAAAAGTAAGCTATTTTTTAAATTTTTTATTTCTCAGAAAGTGCTGAAGCAGATTGTCTATTAAAAAGCGTAATAGAGAATTCTAAGACAGAGACCTCACAGCAGGGGAAAGAAAGTAACCAGGCTGGGAAGAAGTGAACCTAACAGTAATGAGCAACTTTACTTCTGCCAGAAGTTCAATGCTGAAAACTGACATAATGTAAACTCAGTGCATCCGATGTGCTTCCTTATCTGAGAGTCTCAGGGCTGTGGCTTCAGGCATTCGCTGCTTCAGAATTCTCCCCAAACACAAGGTGGACAAAGAAGTTTGTGCACTTTCTCAAGGAAACAAGTAAAGCCTAAGTCCATATAACGTATGTGTTACCCAGAGAGTGGAAGCAGAACCACTCAGAAACCTGATGTTAAGGTTAAAAAGCCTAGTCAAGAAGACTTCAACTCTGTTACCAAGGCAATCCTGAGAAACCAATCATTTCATAAAATACTTCAAATCGATAGGTGTGTGCGCTTCAAGCCTGCCTTTCTCACCAATGCTTACATGACCCTTCTGTCTGAGCACCCGTGTACTGCATGGCTTCCCATAGTCACTGTGCCCATTTATTCCAGCAGCCTCTACTTTGAAATGTATTCATTCATTCATTCATTTTATTTTCTGTTTTGATTGTTCATTTCTTCTGTTCTTTAGATCCCATTTATAAATGAGATCATGTAGTATTTGTTTTTCTCATTCTGACTTATTTTGCTTAGCATGAGATCTTCTAGTTCCATCCATATTGTTGCAAAAGGTGCAATTTTATTCTTCGTTATGGCCACACGATACTCCATTGTGTAAATGTACCACACCTTTTTTATCCAATTGTTTATTGATGGGCACTTAGGTTGTTTCCAAATTTTGGTTATTGTGAATCATGCTGCAATAAACATAGGGATGCATGTAGTTTTTTTGAATTAGTGTTTTGGATTTCTTTGGATAAATACCCAGGAGTGGAATTGCTGGATCACGAGGAAGTTCCATTTTAGATGTATACAGTTACATCCAGTCATTCAGCAAATATTTATTTCATACATGTTCTGCGCAAGGTCCTAAGGCCTCAAGGGAAAGAAGATAATGTGCTCGTGGTCTGGAGGGGTAGGCGGGGCCATGGCACAGGTGTGAGCAGTGGGGACACATAAGAGTGTTCTCCGGAGGGACCCAGGAATGCCTCCCAGAGGCAGGGACGTTTGCGCTGTGTGTCTGCGGGTGAACAGGGTGCATGTAGAGTCTGCAGCCATGCTTCACGGGCAGGGTTCCTGTGCAAGTCATGGCAGCTGGAGGATTACATGTATGCTGTTTATATAAAACCTAAGTCTTCTCCAAAACGGAACTTAATTACAGAGAGTGTGAAGACACGGTGAATCGTTGTCTTCCAGTTGGAGGAAATGTAAGAAGATCTACAGAACAGGAATGATGCGCCGTGGAAGACCGCCCCCTGACTCTTGCTGGGGAGACATATGCGTCTACATGTAACTGCGGTTCCGCCCTCTATGTGGAACCCTGTACCTGAGAGCATCAGAGGGATGTGGTGTCTGGGAAGGCTGACTTACAGAACTGGTTCGTTTGCCAGACACTGCATTCACCAGTAGAGACTATAGTTCATAATTGAAGGCTCACTAAGTCATAGAGAGGTTCGGTGTCTCTTGTTTGGGGGTCTGGGAGCAACTCAGTGACAAGACGGTGATTATATACTAATGACCTAACTGTTCACAGAGTATTAGGAGGTTTCATTGTAGAAAGACTGAAAGTCAATACTGATTGATTTATTATTTACTAAATCGCCCAATGTCACATGCCCTAAGAACTCCCCTGCTGGCAGCTAAGGCTGGCACTTCTCGCTAGCGCCCGCCCCCTTTCACCTGGGGGACGTCGCTCCAGCCCTCCTGTCCTCTTCCTGCTTCATCAGCATTTTTCTGTCCGTATGATCTTTCCTAACAGCTAAGCGCTAACATGCTGTTTTTATTCCATCGTTTAAAAATCGAAAATCTCCATACTCAGCCTCTACCGCTGACAACTCCCTCCTCTCAGCTTCTTCATGGCCACACTGGTCCGGAGTCGTCCACACGGACAGCAGGTGTCTACGTGCCTTCCTCCTGTGCTGTCCTCCGCGGAACTTGCCCTGACGAAGGTCATCGGTGACCTCCACGCGGTTGACTTCGGTGGCCCATTTTTAAGTGACAGCCAGGACCAGCTACATCATTGGAGGGACCACTTGTTAAAAAATTCAGAAGTATGAGGTGGTGGCTGCGTGCCTGCAGGGCTCTACGTGGCTGCTTAGGACATGTACACCCATGACGTCAGTGCTTGCCCCCAACACTGAATCCCTTACTCCTCATTCCTACCTTATTTTTCTCTGTTATTTCTGTCTCCACCCCACATGCTCTATAATTGGATTCATATAATGATCCTTCTGCCCCACTCACATTTCAGCTCCTAGGGCTGATTTTAGTATCTTTTGTTACATGTTGCATATAATGCCTTAGACCTTCCCTGGTGTTTAGTAAGTGTGGTAAACATACAGGCTATAAATGAACACACCGTCCTCCTGAAAAAGGGAAGAGTAAAAGCTTCAGGCAGGTATCATCAAACTTTTGAACTAGCTTAGTTCCCTTTCCCTAGCGTTACCTACCTCTCTTCATTAGCTATAACTCAAAGCTAAACTGCAGGCCACTATCACCCATTGGATAGGGTCATTTCTTTTTATTTTTAATTCTCAGCTTTTAAGAACATCTGTCTTAATAATGATTGCAACAAGATTTGTAACTTAAATTAACAGTGGGCATTTAGAATAGAAATGCGCGCATGGATATAATTGCTAAGTTTTCTAGGGATGATTTCCCTGGTATGAACTGAGCTAATATTCTTCGTGGGCTTCCATTCTAGCATGACTGCTTCCAGAGTTCTGGCCTGGCCTCCTTCTCACTATGCACGCTCTGCAGCAAACCCCCCTAGAGCCCTGGGATCGAGATGGTGCTTCTAGTCGATGGGGCCCGAGCACGGCCTCCAGCCTTCCTTTTCTACCTGGGCTTCAAAACCTACATCCTGCAAACCCACCCGCCAGGAGGCAGCCTTCCTGGTGAACCCCGCAGGGGTGCTGGACGCACCCCGAAACGGGAGGCTGCATCCACGCTCTCCTGCTCTTCCTCCTTTGTGTCTAGAGCATCTTCGTCCCCCGTGACGCTGCCAGACACCTAGGGGTCACTGGAGACTTCTTGCTCTTCCTCGTCCACGTCTCACGGGCTACCCCACGTCTTGTGTGCAGCTCCCCCGGATCTCCCATGTCTGAGCTTCTGTCATTTCCACATCTGTTGTCCTAGTTCATTCTGACAGTGCTCCCTGGGTGATCTTGCCTTGAACTTGCTGTGGTTCAACCTGTCACTCAGGGTGTCATTCAAAGCCACGTTCTCACATGCAGATCTCGCAATGTCTCTATGGCAGGTGTGTGCTGTGGCTCCTCCTCCACTTACAGCACAAACTCGAGTGTCTTTAGACAGCTGGTGACACCCTCCCAGGAGGAGCTCCCACTCCATCTCTCCCGTCTGTGCTGCTCTCCCATGAGACTTGTACTTATTCAACCAAATCTTTCCATGGTTCCTCGTGCCCCTTTGTGCCTTACACTGAGTACTTCTCCTCCACAGAAGGCACGTCCTACCATCCCAGCCTTCTGATTCTCCGCTAACCCACCTCCCTCCCCTCTGCACCTCGTAGCAACTCTACTGTGGCCTTTCTAGCACCTTCGAACAGCCTAGACATCTTGCTCTCCACTGGGCTCTTTTGGAAAAGAGCCACTTTTTATCTTTGCGTTCCCACACCTAGCCCAATGGCCCACCCATAATAGGTGTTCAGCGAATTAGATGACCAGATACTGCATTTAGATTTTGGGCATTATGTACTATTCAGATGTGTTCATAAATTTAAACCACAATTTCAGAACTCCACAATCACATTTGACACACTTAAGTTCTAAAGTCTGTTCAACAATATTTTAAATAATCTATTTTACTTTTTCCTCTAATTATTTTTGTCCAGAAAGTAGTAAAGGAAGCTAATTTTGTGTTTTCCTAACTACTGTGAAAATGTTACTTTTTAGATAAGGCACAAGTAGTACATAATTTTTAACTTTATTTAAAAGCTTTAGAAAGAAAACTAAAGATATCTCTAAATGAATATAGATAAGTACAAGTACACAATACTTAATCATATTTCTGAACAACATAGAGTTTAAAAAAGTTATAGTTGTATAGTCTACACTAAGTATCAACCATATTTATTTAAAAGCTAATATATGAGACACATAATTTTTTATTATTATTATTTATGTCCTAACCTCATATCTATGGAATTCTGCATCAAATAATAACCCCTTCAGATTCAAATATATGCTAATTTTAAAATGCATTGTCAGAACCTGATGGTTAGATTAAAATGTGGCTCTAATGTTGAAAGTAGTAGCGTGTGTTGTAATTCTGCTATGTTCCTGGTTTTCTAAGGGGCACATTAAAAGGATAATGTTCTTGTTGAAGGAATATATAGGGCAATAAAAAGTTTTGTGGGTGATTAAACCGTGAGAAGTGAAGCCGAATCTTCCAATTACCAGCAAAAGGCTCTTATTGCAAATATGTTTGGTACCATCAAAATTTCCTTTTGCATATTAGTTTTTATATTATTTTATGAGCTTGGATATTATTAGCTTTATACTAAGCAATAAGCAGATGTGTGCACTTAAACAATCCTAAATTGAATTTCTGAAATTCAAAATCCAAGTTCATATCATTAGGCCCCAAAATAACTTTTCACTTTCTATAAACAACTATTTCCGTAGTTGTCCATAGGAAAGTGGGGAGAAGAGGAAAGAGGGCTGATATTTTATCCAGAATAGATACGCCGTTAGGTAGAGACAGCTGCGGAGTAAAGCTGACTGATTCCTATAAAAGCATAGTTCGTTGTTAGGAAAGCTGTACTCTATACCTACAGGCTATTAAATCTGGAATTTCAGAACAAAGACAACCCTGCTAACCCTAGTCATCTCTGAAATAAGGTATTCTTTATCTTGGAGTAGCATCAGTATTCACTCATTACATTAACTGCAATATGATTTGAGAAGGAAAACGTAGAAAAAGAACTTGGAAACCATGGCATTGCATATCTTCTTAGGTGCGATGAATTGAATTCTGATATATCTTTTACCCTTTGGCCCCATTTTTCAAGGACAGACTTCAAAAAAGAGATACGTTATTTTATGGGGGATGTATCAGTTAGGAGAGAGGATTAGAAACGTGCTAGCCAGAGGCACTTCCCTGATACAGAAATGCATGTGATGGTTTTATCTGTGCACCAGGTTTCAAAAAGCAACTCAAGACCAGTCTCCTGGGAAGCTTAATTCACACCCCTAAAAACTTTATAACAGTAGCTATAGATGGCTGGGCCTCTATTTTCTCATCCACATCCATTGTCAAGTGATTCAAGGACATAAGTAAGGACAGTTCATCACAGTAGTGCTTAGACACAATTTCCTTCTGTTGCCCACATTCTCTCACTATTTCATCTCTCTTCCTCTCCCACTACACACACACACACACACACACACACACACACACACACTTTTAAACAAGAACCTCTCACCTATATGGCTGTTTCCCTTTGAAAATCAGAGACGATGTGCCATCACATAGCCTTGGTCTGTCTCAGGATAAATGACCATTTGAGGACTATTGGATAAGTTGTGATTCCTTTGTGTGGTTGCTAGAAAATAGTGTTGCCTTGATGTTGCTCTGGTATTTTCAGATTCAACATTTCATTGAAACATGAGCTTTTAAATATATAATTGCATGATAACATTGTGTGAGATTTTTCATTAGAGTTAAAAGCACATGCCCATTCGCAGGGCTCAGTAATGAAAATAACACTGGGTCTCAGCTTTTGGGTTCTGAATTAGCCAATGAAAAGAAACCTTCTGATCAAAGGAGCCACCATATGTCATTTATACTTCCCTCTTTCCCTTTTCTAATACCTAAGATCTTTTTGAACAGATTTTTTTTATTTCAGTAGGTAGTCTGAATGCTAATTGTATTCATTACCTAGACTACCTGAGGTAGAAAGATTTGAGGAAATTTAAAAAGTGTGGATTTATGAAAAAGTAATGGATGCATTTCCTTTACCTTCAACTTCTCCAAGCTCAAATCGAGCACTTCCTATAGAGAATAGCTGTCATGGAGGAAATGCTTATATATTCTGTTATGAGTTGGAGTCCCCATGGAAACCATAATAAACAGCGTTACCATGGTGATCCATACAGCTTTTATTTTAAAGGACTGAACAGTTTGCTTAACCTTTCCTGCTTTTATTTTGTCATTGATAAAAGGAAGGGCCTTCTTATTCCCTCAAACCCTTTCTCGCTTTAACAATCTATAATCTAGGATGTTGGATTTGCTGCAGAGTCTGTTCTCTTTCTGTTTCCCACTGATGGACTGAGATGTAATCTGGCCCCAGCGTGTATTCCTTAGGCAGGCTGTTCCGTCTTCTCTTCCCTTCTCCCTTCACAGTGTGAAGTTTTCCTCTGTGATTGGCTGGAGGTGACCTGCCCTACCTCCCCCACTGCCTCCCTGCGTGGTGGAGTGTGTATCAAAGGAGCTTCCTGAGGAAGAATAACCCTGCTGCTGCGGCACTGGAGGGCTGAGGACCCAGACACCCTGCGATGCTAAGACTTGAAAACAGCGATGTTAACCGTAGTGAACGTCCCCGTCACTTTTTATTGTGTAACAGAATTGAAAGCAAGAATTTAAAACATAAGTAAAGTCATTACATACATAAATATGTATATACAGATAGGGAAGACATTGGCAATCATAAACTTTCATAATGTAGAGCACCAACAAATTAAAAACACCCCACAAAATCATTGTTCTCTTCACTTAGACATTCTAAGACCAAGACCGTGAAGCATCGCAACGCACTCCGTAGGCTCTTTCCCTGCAGTAATAGCTAATCATGAGCCCTAAGCAAACTATCGTAATTACCATCCCTAACCTCAGCTGGACTGAACCAGGGGAAGAGATCTCACACCTTATAAGTGCTTCGGAGTTGACCATTTCTGTAGTACTGAATCTCAAATTCTCATTCCTGGGCTATTTCCTTCATGCATGTTTAAAAACTCAAATTAAAACTCTGTGTTCAGCAGTGGATCTCAAATAAGGACACGTACTCATTGCCAGGGGTGCTTCTTAAAAATGCATCTTCTGGATGTCTAAGCTTAGAGATACCGATTAAGGACATTTAACATGGGACTTCGGAATCAGCAATTTCAATAATCTTCTCCCACCAAGGGGATGAGAATTTATCAGATGAGAATCAAGAGTGGAAAAGAGCGACTCAAAAGTTCATCATGTTGTTTTATTTTTGGACACAATTAATCTTCTAAACTTGTATCGACCTACTCATTGTTCTAAAAATGGTCTTAACAGACTTTTTTTTATTCTTGAAACATGTAACATAAATGAGCATAACTATTTCAGTATCACATGTAATCACTGAATCACTACTTTGTAGATAACTAGAACATAGTGCAGGTTTAAGCAAACTAGTCTTTAGTGTACTCAAGACCAGTGTTTCCTAGTTGTGAAGGTCACAGCTATGAGGTGACCTTCTTTACAATATTATGTCATAGCTAGATCTTGTTTCAAGCTTCCTGAGAGAATTTCCCAGAGCACTGACTGCTCATCAGGGCTCTTCTCTTGTCTCTTTAGCCTCCTGCGTTTGTTTCTGGTGAATGGTTCACCTTATTTCCTCAAGGCGGCTTACCGTCGCTTGGGTATTGGCTTTCCCAAACGTTGCTTGTAAAAGGCTTAGGGAAACAAGTTGGAATGTCTACACAGTGATAAAAGGGGTGCTAGCCAAATAGTAAATTCATGTTTCTGCAGGAGTATCATCATGTTTTTTTATCCTGTCTCAGCCATCCATTGCATGCGACGAGCTTTGCTTTGTAAATACCAATGCAGTATTTTCCCATGATGGCTTTTTATTCCCTGAAGATCCAAGATTTCCTTCCTGTTTCTTAGTGAGGAACAGAGCGGATATGTCCTGGACTGTGTTTTGTCCTGATGGTCTCAAGCAAGAATTCTGTAAAGATCCTAAAGTTTTCAAAATAAAGGCATATCAACATTACAGTTTTTATAAATTGAGGTATGATCACATGTTAGTTTCAGGTGTACATGATAATCCAATAGTTGTATATATTATATAATATTTATTGTATTAAATGATCATCACAGTAAGTCTAGTTAGTGTCATCACCATACATAGATACACATTTTATCCTTATGATGAGAACTTTCAAGACCTCTTCTCTTATCCACTTTCAAATACACAGTACAGTATATCAGCTGTACTCACCATGTGTTCATGATATGCCCAGGACTTATTTACTTTAAAACTGGAAGTTTATAGCTAACCCCCTCCTTTTTTTTTGCATCTGTGTCTATATTTACTTTTAAAAAATTAATAATATTCTAATTTTCTAAAAACAGGTATCCTACTAAAAACATTTTTTTTAACTTGAAAATTTTTTGATCATCTCCTCTCCAACCAAGTACTATTTGGTAATGCTTTCTGACAGATCTTATCTAAAAAGGTTCCTATTACATCATGGGTATTTTTTTTTCTCATTGGTTTTATTTTTGAAAGACTTCATTAAAATACTATTTATATTAATTAATAAGATTCTTGGGGTGTATGCTCCCATAATTTGGTGCCCACGATAAATGCCTAAGTGGCCTCACCCTGGACTGGCCCTCTCCCTGTTCTTAATAGGCTGTGTCGAGAAGAAGTCCGGTGTTTAAGAAGCAGTATCGGATCTTAGCAACTAGTATCGTGCCTCGCACAGGACGGGCCCTGATCAGATACAATTAAAATTTGACTAGCAGGTAGCTCTTGCAAGTTTTTCTTGTTATCTTACATTTTCCAGAGTGAATCACCATAATTGCCAGTGGTTTATTATTTTCTTGGTATTTATGCTCCTTTCCATTGTTGTGAAATAAGAAGTAAGGGTATTTAGGGAAAAATGTATAAAGGTAAGTGCCATATCGTATATAATTTTAAATACATTCTTCGCTTCTAGTTGTCACATAATCCAAAAATATCCCAATAGATATTCAGTTTTCCCAAAGTTGTCTTTTTTTTTTTTCCTTTTCTTTTTTTTCAGGGGTTTTGGTGCTCTTGGGGCTCATTCTTTTAGAACTTGTCCTTGAACAGTCCCTTTAATGAAGTGAAATAAAAGAGTGCTCAGTCACCCTCTCATGCAGTGACCTTGCTTTGTATTGACCAAAACATCTCTCACGGCGGGTTCTTACGTACTGCAAGTATTGATGGGCTTCTGAAGGCCCAGATCAGTGAGGAGAAGAGATAACTACACTCTCTTTGTAGCTGTTTTTAAAAAGCCTCTAGACAACATAGATTTTAGCAATATCATTTCTGATTGAATTTGCACTTGGAAACTTAAACCAGGTAATCCTTGTAGCGTTTTTCTGCTGGGAAGTTTTATATGAGGGACATATTTATGCTGTTATAGTTTGGTCTCGGCAGCTTTTCTAAGTAAAACCACTACTGTCTGGGTGTGCTCCCTTTTAAACTCTTCCCTGTGTAATCCAGATAGGCGCATGCGTGTGTATGGGTGTGCAGGGGCAGAAGGAGGTGTCTGTAGGAATTAATTTTAAGTTGCTTTTCCCCTCTTAATATTTTATCATGGACATTTATTCATGTCATAAAATAGTATTTGAAAGTATACTTTTCAGTAGGTGCATAGTGTTTCAATTCACTTAATCATTTTTGCCTATTTTGGGACATATGAGCTATTTCTAATTATTACTTTAGATTGTATTCTTAGAAATTATTTTACAAGGACCACATCTCAGATTTTTCCCCGAGGATTACTTCTTAGTTTACCCATGAAATATAAACAGGTATAAAGCTTTTGAATACATACTGCCACTGCACTTTTCAGAAACATTGGTACAATTTCCTTATTAGGGTAAAAAAATCTTCATTTTGAGTAAAAATACACAAAAATTAACCTGAAGGTGTTCGTGTACTAACACCTAGTACTTTGTGTGGTTTCTATTTCCCAACCTCTTGCTCGGTAATCGTGGAGTTTTGCGTGGTCGTTCCAACCCTGGCCGCTCTTCTGAAGTCTCCAGTTCTTCAGGTGCTGAGAGTGAGCCCCTCCATCTGAGGGGTGCCTTCTTTCAGGGGATACAGGCAGCTCACATCCTTGTAGACTTTCTCAATTCTGTGACAATGTCCCTGTCCATCCAAAGAAGTGAAATCTAAGGGTTTGTACTGAGTTGCCTCCTAGAGCAGTGATCTTTACACCTGAGCAGCTAAACAGTTACCTTTAAATTTTGTATGAATCTGCGTATTAAAATACAGCAAGATCTCACAGACATCATCAGTGCAAACTTTTATAGCCATTTAAAGCTAAAAAGTAGTTTTTGACATATGTAAATATATATA
>PVKE010028316.1:0-21009 GCA_004027555.1 Craseonycteris thonglongyai | reverse complement strand
TAAGCAGGATGAATCTAGGTAGTAAAGGGCATGAAATTCATACAACTCAATATTCCAAACAGAAAAGCAAGTATGAGAGAGAATATTTATGTAGAATAAAAATAAATCAAAAGTTATAAATTTTAAAAAGCTTAAAAATCTTATTTTTAAAAATCCAGAAAAATAGTAATAATACTTTTCCTATTTAACTTCCTAGAACACCTCTCTAATACTTCTAATTCTATCTTTTAGGCTGTCTACTCTTTAAATCACTTCTTCCCAGAACAATTATGTAAAACACTTTCACTAAAGAAAAGGTAAAGCTAATTCCAGCTCCCTTTTAGCATGGTTGACTGAAATTTGCTTTTATAACTAGTTGTAGAGATAAGAGTTGCAAAAGCCCTTTTGAAAAGGTGAAGAGGAGTCAAAACAACATGTTAACTATTTTTTTTGTAAATCTGGCAAAAGTAAGCTATTTGAAAAATCAGTTCACACTGCTGTCTCTTTCTATTTCAACTTCTTCATCACTTGAGATCCTATCAAGTGGTATCTATATAACCATAGGAAGTTTTGAAATTTTGCTGAGGGAAAATTGAGGAATCCATTTAGTTTGGGGTTAGTGGGACGGATCTGTGTGCTTTGCCATCCTTTCTGTTTGTGCTCAGGTTATGCTGCATGTCACATGGCTTCAGCAATACACCTCAGATATGTGTAAAGTTAATCACTGCACAGACACAACTGCAGTGCCCTCCCCGGGTGTAGCTGATAGATGAAAAACTGTATAGATGGTTTCCCAAATTTGACAACAGCCCTAAAATTTACATAATATTACTATTAATGAATTCCAAAATGCACCTGAAAATATAATGAAGGAAAATTCAGAATGCTAAGAAACAAGGGTCTTGACCAATTTCAGTTAAAATATCTTACTTTTTAAAAATCAATTGAGTCTGTGACAACATTGCTATTGTCCTTTCGGAAGCTTCAGGGTTCATTGACTTCCTGGTAAACCTGTGTATGTTGTACAACAAAGAAAGCTAGGTCTTTAGATAGAGGAAGGTCTAGTCTAAAACCTCAATCCATTACTGAGATTGGTAGATGAGGACTACTTACTTAGTTTTAGTTCTCTCATCCATTAAATACTTAACTTGAAGAACCCGAAGAATTCATTTATTCATTTATTGAGGCTGTGTTGTGTTTTGTTTTGTTTTCATGCAGGAAAATTAGCCAGTGCTGGGAATGAGTTGGGCATGGGCCATGAACTGAGAGAAGCTTCGTATGGTAAGTAGTGACCGAAGCAGAGAATGTTAAGTGAGATCCAAGAAAAAGGACCTCACACATGGAAGAAGCTTAATATTTCTTTTGATTGCAAGTAACTTATTTTCAGATTTTAAGTTGGGGAGTGACATGCTATGATGGATTTTGTCTGTGTAAAGAATTATAATCATGCAAGCAACTCTTATAAAGTACTATTCAGCTAAAAGCCTACTGTGGAAGTATCATTATCTCCAATTTGCAGTTTTGGAAACTGAGATTTAGAAAAATTAATTCACTGGAGCCCAACAAGTTAGATATTGACAAAATGGGATAGAACTCAGGTCTTTATTACTCACAAACTGCTTGTGCAAACTACCGTTATCCTGTTTCCACGTGGCAAGAGTCAGATCATTTCAATGTCAACTGAGATTAAAGGGAGCTTCTGCACTATTCAAATGGGTATTATTGGAAACTTTTTGTCTGTGCTCCAAATTTATCTGTGGGGAAAAATAGACTAGCCTTTTAAATTGAGAACATTTTCAAACGTTTTGGCAGCTGGCTAAGTAAAGAAAAGGTGTTCTTGGCAGTTAAATTGGAATATGGCTTTTTGCAAAAGCGGGTGGCATTTTTAAAATGGCTTATTCAAAGGAAGTATTTTTGGAAAATAGCAAAATGGAATTAAGCTTCTTATGTTGAGAACTACAATCTTGATGTACTCCTACAATGTTGTCCAGTACAACTGATGTTTATTTATCAGAGAACATTTTCCTATATGGGTAAGAAGCAAAAGGGAAAAAAGGAATTCTTAACCCAGAGCTATGTGTCGGGTATTCTTTAGATATTTTTATACATATAGTGTCTTTTAATTCTCCCTAAATTCCTTCCTGTTTCTCTCCTCCAACATTCAATCTCTATCAGCAATTCTTGGTATCAATAGAAGTGCTAATCAAATACAATGAATCAGAATATCCATATTGAGAAGTTGACTCATCTCCTAAAAGTCCTATTAAAAAATATAGATTTCTATATTTTATTTGAGATCATTTTAACCCCCTCCCTTTTTTTTTAATACTGCCTTCACTCATTTTTTTTTTACTAGTATTTTCTTTTTGCTAAAATGACTTGATACCTTCCTCGGTCAATGAGAAATTTGCCTAAATTGCTCTATAGACATTACAATTTCTGTTTGAACTTGTAATTAAAGAGTGAATGGTTGCCCTTGGCAGATCCCCTAAAATAACTCAGGTTTTAGTACAGCTAAATACATTACTTCTGGAGCCACACAGGACCCACTTAATAATGTTGAAACATAGAGATTGAAGATGTGCTGTGTGAAGACATGTTTACTTGGAAAGAGAACAGATGGTATGGAGGCTATTGTATAAGGTGTAGAGGTGGATTCACGCCAGAGAGTCGCTAGCATCAAAGCCACAGGGAGCAAATAGTAACACATGGAGTCTCTTTTGTAGTTTCTACAGTCTGTGTTCTGCCTCCATTTTCTACTTCACTTCTTCAATTAGGGAGGCCTAAATATTATTCCAATTTTTGTGTTATTAAAAAAATATTGTTTTCTAATCGATTTCATCTTCATTTCTGATTAATAGAACTTTATTCTCTGCAGATAACACTACTCACCTATTCTTTAATCATTCCTTCTTTACCATTATCCTTTATGATTTAAACACCAAATATTTGCATTTGGTCATGCAAGTATTAGTAAGCTAGTAAAACTTTTGGTGACTATAACCTCATATACTATTGGGAATTTTCATTTCACATATGAATCAAATTAAGCCAATGGTGCTAAGCTCTAATTTTTATTCATAGTTTTATTCAATTAATCAGCCTGTAACATAGAACACTTTAAACAGAAGTCAGTAATACTAAAATTCAGGAAGGAAACTTTAATCAGCTTGAAATATTTGAATTTTTTATAAACACAGAAGATGTCAGGCTTGGTTTTTGCCCTAGACAGAAAATTTTCTGGAACAACCTGTAGTTATTTTAAATTACTCAGCATTACAAACAGAAAACCATCCAATTATTTTAGCAGATTCAGAAAGGGAAATACATTTTGCATACAAGAAAATCACACACACACAAAAATGCAGTGGATAAGTAAATGATTTTCCTAAGAATAACCTGTTTGTTTCCTGCCATACTTCAATATGTTAATTAAAAAAAAAAACTTTTAAAGTAATGTTTTTACTGTAAACCACTTGCATCTGATAAAAGCACGTGGCAAATGCTCTGTGAGTTGAAGTTACAAAAGCAAAAATGTTTTTGAAGATGTATAGAAGTATTAATCAAGAAGTTGACAGTTTTAATTGTTGATAGTGCTTCATGTTACTTGGTTGATATCTCATCCTACAGTAAAATTTACTAAGTGGCAACGATTATGACTTCTATAATTGAGAACAAGTTCCACCTAAAAAAATTATTCTCTAAGGCTGTTCTGCCCAGTATAGAATTATAGTAGTTGCTAACCACATGTGGCTATTGAGCCCTTGAAATGTAGATAGTCTGGATTTAGATGAGCTGAACATGTAGAACACAGACTAATTTTTTATGTGAAAAAAATGTAAAAATTCTAATAAATATTGTATTGAATACAGGTTAAAATGATAATATTTGGAGTATATTGAGTTAAAAATAATACATTATAAATTATTTTACTTATTTTTACTTTTTAAATATAAGTTCTAAAAAATGTAAATTGTGTGGCTCATATTTGTAGTTCTCATTGTATTTCTATTGGACAACGCTACTCCAAGGAGATTGATAGTTGCAAATATAGTTAATAAGTGAATTAAAATCCCTTTGAGCAAGTTTGGCAGTTATGTTAACTAACCTTTAGAACACATCTTAGAAATTCTTCTGTGCTTTACCTCATAATTCCCTTTTTTAGGTAACTGGTCCCTCTTAAGATATATACAGTAGGCAAATGACCACAGGCACACACATATACAACATAATTTCCAACTTCTCATCTCCAAGGCTCCTTAGGTTACTATAGACTAGCTAGCCATTACTACTCCATGTAGGTTCTGAATCTCCTTGCAAAGTAGAGAACATTTTGGTCTGGATAAGAGATTTTCCATTATAAAAAGGGAAGGCATGTGAGGAACTAAAGTAGGAAGAATGAGAAAGAAAGGGGAAGTATCTCCTTGATCCACAAAATGGGTGTCCACGTTCTTCATTTATTGATTTCGTTTCTTTAATTACCTTCTCTGACTATTTGACTTAACTATGTACCTAGAGGTATATATGTGCAGATAAATCTTACTCTCTGCCCTTGGAAATCTTTATTTTTGTGAAATCATCTGAATCTGGTTTGGGGATCAAAATAAGGAAGGATTGAACACCAAAATTAATCACTTTAACTTTTTCATACGCAAGGGCTGTCTGCAAAGTGTCCAGCCATGTAATATGAAAAATAGAGGCATTTATGGCTGGATTTTTTTCTGAACAACCCTCATATTAGTGAATTTCAATTCAAGGGAATTATCCTAGGGAACAATGTGACTATTGACATAAATTTTTAATACTGTACAACAATTTATTACCATATTCTTGGATATTATTGTTGTGACATTAATAACAAAAAAATCTCTTCTTTTATGTTTGAAGTACGATGCTATTATAATTAAATATTTGATTGTGTCTGGTTTTTTTTTTTTGGCTGCGTTGGACCTTGGATAGATGTACTTCAGCAAGAACTTTGCATATTTCCCTTGCTCTATGCAAAAACAATAGGCCTACTGTTAAGGTATATATTTATGTCTTAGATAAAATAATCGTTGCCTTCTCACAAGCGATAAAATTGTTTTGTTTACATGAAGAGATAGAGAAAAAATAACAAAGCACGCTTAGTGGAGATTAAAAGACTATTTAAACAGAAGAGCATGTGCATTTCCATTTCTGTAGTGAGAGATTAGGAAAGAATTATTCGTACAAGAAAAAGAACACACCTGAATATGGAACACAATTGTAAAGAATATGAACAATGCCACATGCATGAGCATAAGGATAAAGTGGTGGGGTTAGGACTGATCTGGTCAAAATCAACTTGTAAAATTAACCAATGAAGAGGAAATGCTCATTATTCAGTGATTGTTGGGTTTCCACAAAAATGAAGTAACTTGTACTGTTTACAAACTCATATGATTTTAATTTAAAAAGACCTTGAGATACTCAGAGGAAAGATGACAGATTAACAACCTGGTCATGCAGCCTAATATTCTAGCAAATCTTCAAAGCTGCCTCCAGTTAAACCAAAATGAAAAAGGGGTATGGCTCACCCCAGTGCTGTCAGTTTAAATTATCCATCTGATTGGCCTGTGACTGGTAGCTGGATTTTTATTAAGGCAGTGGGGACAAATGAGCAAAACAGGCTGTTACTTCTAGAAATCAATAGAACACATCCTGAGTCAGTCAAACCTCCACAGTAGCAATTCTCTCTCTAAGTGTCCTCTTTACCTGTATCTTTGAAATGCAAATTAAGACAGTAATTAGATATTACCTCATGCCTGTTAGAGGTAGGTAACAAGTGTTGGCATGAATATGACGAACAGGGAACCCCTGTGCACTCTTGGTTGGATTTTAAGTTGGTACAGCCATTATGGAAAACAGGATGGATGATCCTCAAAAAATTAAAAACACAGCTACCGTATGATCCAGTGATTCCTCTCTGGGAGTATATCCAAAAGAAATAAAAACATTACCTCGAAATGCTATCTGTACCCCATGTTCACTACGGCATTATTTACAATAGCCAAGCCATGTAAGCAACCTGAATGTCCACCCACAGAAGAATAGGTAAAGAAGTTAAGATAGACATGCACACATGCATGCACACATGCACGCACACATGCACACACATATGTACACACAGACTGGAATATTTTCCAGCCATAAAAACTGAGGAAACCCTGCCTTTTGTGACCAAATAGATGGAACTTGAAGGCACTGTGTTACATGAAATAAGTCAGAAAAAGACAAATACTGTATGATCTCGTTTATATGCGGAATCCAACAAGAAAACTGAAAACAAACAAATAAAATCCCACACTCTTAGAAAAAGGGATAATACTTGTGGATACCAGAAGTGGAGGGTGGAGAAGGGGGTATTAGAGTTTTTTAAAAGGCACAGGCTTTATTTTTAAGTAAACAAGTATTGCACTAACTAGGGATATAATGTACAACCTGATGACTATAGCTAACACTGACATATAACACATAGCAATGTTACTAAGAGAGTAATCCTAGGATTTCTCATCACAATGAGGAAATATTTTTCTTTTTTCTTTCTTTTATTCTTATTGTAGCTGAACTTATCATGGTAATAATTTCACAGTACATGTAAATCCAACAACCATGGTATACACCTTAAACTTGTACAGTGATATATGTCAATTATTTAAAATAAATATTTCATTTATCTCATTTGGAAGGTTAATAAGAATAATGTAAACTCATAATGGCCTTTTTTCAAGTGTTAAACACACAATCAACAGACCAAAGAAATGACATTATGTTACAGAATTACATGCTTATGATTTTGTAATAATCACAAGGTGCATTACTTCTGCTGGACCCTATATTTCTCATTCCAGAGTTTTTGTCATTATTAGATGGGCTAACACATTTAAACTATTTAGAAAAATTGCCAGCCATATATTAATGTCCAATAAATACAAGCTTGCTTCCAGTAAATAGATCATCGCCTAGCACAGAGTAGATATTAAAAAATAATGTTAATAAATTTAACACAGACATGTTGTTTATCTTTTTAACAAAAGATCATTCACTATCATGGTTTCTTTCAGCTTTCTTCATAACCAGTATGATGTCTATGGCTGAATTGATCTCTAAAGGAACTGAAATCAAAAGATCATCCATGCCACAACAATTCAATTTTCTAAAAGAATTCAGTGTTCTGCCCTTTGCCACCTCTGTGGAAGACAGTGATAAAATTACATCACATGCAACAGATGATATATGAGAGTCTGCACACGGCAATTGCCTGACCTTTGGGCAAATGGACACAATGATTATTTTGGCAACAATTTTTATACTTTCACAGTTTCCTTACTGATAGTTGTTTCAGTCTCTACATTTCACAAACTGACATCAGTAATTCACTAAAATTAATGAATAAGTGATTTTAATGTGTCCTTCCTTCTATCACCCATCTCATGCCCACTATATTGGTAATTTGATTTAGGAGAAGTTTCTTCTGTCATAGTGATAGCAGAAGTTCCAACCATAAGTTTCATATATGAGTATCTTCCATGAAACACAAAAAGTTGAAAGGATATCTTTTAGTCTCCAGTATTTCTAAGTCATCCTTAGAAATCTTTGTAACAATTAAATTAGATTCTCAGTAATATGTAGGCCCCAGTGTAAACCAAATATTTTTTTATTTCCCTCCTAACTAATTTTAAATCTTTCTCTTCCACTTATTACAGTCACAGGATTCCAGAGCTCTACAAAAACATATACGGTACATCTATTAAAAGCAAAGCAATCAAACAGATACCAAAGCAGAAGGAGAAGATAATTTTAAAAAACGTTTCACAGGGAACATCAGCCTTCTCTGAGAGTTTAAGCCTCTATATTGAGAGCTTCAGATAAAGTAAACAAAGACCCAGAATGGCCTTTGCTGCCCAATTATGATTATAGGTCCTATTTATGGTGCTTTGCAATTTATTGTATTTGGGGGGAGCTGGGCCAAGGGAAAACAATAATGATGGGTTTGAAAGCAAAAGAAAAGAAAAGACATTGTATAAGGATTTGCTTCCACTCAGAGAAGAATTAAAAACTCTCAGACTTTTCTTTGTTCTTCCTACAAACTCACACTAAGATCTGAACATCTGTTAAAAAGTTTCCGAGGAAACGTGTTAGTGTTTTTATATTGTCTTCTAGGTTATTATAAGCCTGAGTAATCAATTGGGGAAAACACTGAAAGTTAATACCTTATACAAAATAGGAAAGTTTACATGCCAAAGGTCTGATCTTGTCGATTTAGCCCTTTATTCTTAGATGAAAATAGTTAATACGTTTATGTTAAACTTTTGCTTAATGTATCATCATCAAATATAGGTATAATTTTCTAAACCCCCTCTGTCAAAATATTCTGCATCCTCGTTATTTTATAGCATTTATTGACAAGCCCAAATAGTCACCCTTTACTGGTATTATTTTTTAGATTTTCTTAAAGTTTCTTGATTAAATGTGCTAGGGAAGAAATTCCAAATGTGTTGTTCAATATGTGACAAGAATGTAACTTTATGCTTACATATGTAGCTCATTCTCTGAGGCAGGCCCAGGGTTATGTGAAGCTCCTGAACCACACACTATAAGTTCATTCCTTCCTTTCAGTTTAAAAAAAAAAAGATTGGGGGAGGGAGACAACTCAGCATCTTAAAGTTTTGGGTTTATTCTAATTCAATTAATAAATATGAGTAAAACAAGCACTGCAACAACCATTTTTCTGAAAACAAACTGTTACTAAAGTTCATATGAAAAATTAACATGCAAGAATAGCTCTGAGTTCCTAAGAAAGAATAGTGACCATAATACACCAACCTGGGATTTAAACGTGCTATAATCCCTCTAATTAAACGTTATGTTACTGGCTTATTACTGGTCAGATCAATTGTGAAATACAGTTTAAAAAAACAACAACACTAGAAATCGACTGAAGTACATATGAAAATTTTAGTGAGTGATAAAAATGCTATCACCAATCATTGGAGCAAAGGTCGACTTTTCAAGTGGTGTCCGGATGATATGATCACCATTTAGACAAAAGATAAAAGTGTGCACACTATATACAAGAATAAATTTCAAGTGAAACACAAGTCTAATGTAAAAAAAACCAATTGGGGAAGCGGGGATGGCTTGTGGATTGAGTGCTTGCTTTGCAGCCCTGGTGTCTGAGGATCAAGTCCCGGCCCCAGCCCGTGTGCAGACCCATCTGCTGAACTGGAATGTGGCCTCCAGTTTGGTTCTTGCCAGGGCAAGCATTCCATGTGGGAGGTCCCCGGTTCTTGCCCCCCAGTTCGGACCCCCAGTTCAATGGGGCATGCCTCCCATGCACATTTTTTTCTGTTTGAAGGCAACTTTAAATTTGCTTATTAAATTCTCATCAGTAATCTCCTGAAATTCAAACTTTGCTTATAAAACAGTTTTGTAAAAATATTTCTTGGAACAAATCCACTTTTTTGTTCACTAAGTGACATTCAGCCAAAGAATTAATCACTAATAAAAGCAGCTAAGCATCTTGTCCATCTAAGCTCACACTTAGCCTGCCACTCTCAGCAGAGCTCCTACCCGTTTTAGAAGTGTGTGGGTCATACATTATATACATCCTTAGAGTTTGTTAGGAGCCAGAATATGCATCCCAGACAGAGATACAATGTACTTGCTTATCTTTGTTCAAAAATGTAATATTATACATTTCTTAGGGCATCCTTTTACATTTGAAATTTCAGCCCAATGGTACAGAACCTGAGATCTAGACAGATACATTGACTCCACAGATACCGTGAAGAGTCAAGTTGAAGCTCACGGCGAGCTTGACACATGCTGTGCTTCTCACACTTTCATGTGCATGTGACTCACTTGGACGTCTTGTTAAAATGCAGTCAACAAAAAATGCAGATTCTGGTTGTCAGTGGTGGGGAAGAGCCTCAGATTTTGCATTTCTAAAAAGGTTCCCTGGTGATGTCCTGGGTGCTGAACCATATGCCATATTCTAGCAAAGTATTAGAGAGAAGATTGTCATTCTCTGGGAGTCTTTCTTAGCCACTACACTTTTAGAAAAAAAATCTCTGCAGTAAATATTATACCAACTTCCCTTCCACCCCAAGAGCCATTGCAGCTTGTTGGATCAGAGGTCAGCTGCTCATAGAAAGATTATTATCTATAGATTTCCCAGTGGTCTATGATGTGGTCTGGCATGAGACTACAGCCCACTGAGGGGAATTCTGTACTAAACAGAGACTGTCTCTCCAACATTGACCTCTTTGGGTTTGGGGTGGTTTATGTGTATATATGAGCAAGAGGAAGAGGGAGAAAGAAATAGAAGGATATAGAGAGGAGAAAGAGAGAGAGAGAGAGAGAGAGAGAGAGAGAGAGAGAGAGAGAGAGAGAGACCGAGGCCAGTAGAACAGAGGGAAGGGAACACATAAACAGTGTCTCCATTTGCTTATAAGAATATAAAGGCTACCTTCTAGAGTCTCTACTGCATCCCAGATGTATGGTAGATACTAGAGGTGTATACTATTCTGTACCTAGATCTTTCTGAGACCTAATAGGTAGTTGTTGAGTCATCCACAACTTATTTATTTATGCACACTTATAAATATGCCCTCTACATGTGAGGTAACTAATTATTTCCCCTCCTGGTCATTTGAAACATTCTCTCAGAGAAGACCCTAAGTTGCTCCACGATTCATATATTTCAAGTTTCTTCGTTTGTATCTTGAAGATTTACAGTAAAAACTTTTTCCAAACTCCAGGATTAGGAGTACATAGATTAGGTAGGTAGGTAGATAGGGAGGTAGGATGGATGGATGTTTTTTATTGATACACACAAGCAAGAATTGTGGTTCAGAGAATTTTACTTACCTGAAGGCATTCTTTTTTTTTTTCTAGAAGAGTATGTAGCTTTATTTACATCAGACAGAACTCGTCTCCCACGCGCTCTATACAATAGCATATCGTAGTAAAGGCACAGGCCTATTAAAACATAGCCGCTTCTAAGCCGTCTGGATAACTCCTGTCATAGGAAAGTATCCTGCCCACAGATTCACATTAACATACACAGTATATTAATGTCAATCTCTGAATCAGACAACACAGGTCATGTTTGCAAACAGGCTCCCCTCCTGCAGCAAACTCCATCTCAGAACAGTACTCGGACGCATGAGACACACGACACGACAATGACGGAAGGGGCTAGACAACCCCCTTTTATAGCCGAGTGTGTGCGGTGCTCTCTTCCGGAGCCGCCGTGGGGGCTGCACAGGGAGGGGGCTTCCTGTGAAGCAGGCCAGAGAGCCCCTCGGAGACCCCCAAACGGCAGGACCCTAAAAATCCGAGCTGGGAAGAAACCGACAAGCGAGGTGGTCCATCTAACCCGGTAATACTGTTCTTAGTCCAAAAGTGAGGTTGCGAGTGAACAGCTGAACAGCTCGTCGATGTTTGGCTCTGGAGTCCCCAAACAGCTGATGCCCTAAGAAATGAACGGCAGCCGGCTGCACGGTGGGGATGTGTGTGCGCTCACCAGGAGGACCGACGGGAGGACACATCTGGACGCGGAAGAGCTGGGAAGGTCACTGTGTTCAAAAGCCAACCTCGTTACGTTAGGCACACCGCTCGCGGACTAGACCATCCGGGGATAGGAACACTTTTAAGAAGTTTAAAGCAACCGCTGACGACGGTGGGCGTCCACGGAGGGGACCCTGAACAAGAATCCCGTAGAACGTTCTGCAGCAGAACGGCGGACGACGACTCCTGCCGCCCTGCCTCCGCGGGCCGGCGTGCTCTGGGGCTCAGGGTGTCTGTCACCGAGGGACCCACGCCGGGAGCGGAGCACAACGAAATGATTCCGACCCCATCGCCCCCGACGCGAGGCGTGCTGGTGGGGGCATGGGCCCAGCGCCTTCTAACCGCCTTCGTCCGCGGGTCACATGCCCGAGCAGACGCCCGGCCGGCGCTGGATGGCCCGGTCCCTCCGTCAGCGTGGCCACCAGGCCATTAGAAGGGGAGGGAAGCTGAACATCATGGCATCGCTCTGTCCCCAAGGTGGGGCACAACAATGGGACAAGAGCCCCGCACCCGGGTGGGCCCCTGCGCCCGGGGGGCGGCGAGCTAGGTCTTGCTGCGCCGGAGCAGCGTGGCGGGGCCGGGGCCGCCCTGGAACTTGAGGCTCTGCAGGTTGACGTGGGCCCCGTGCTGAAGGCATTCTTGATAGTACCTATAGGGAAGCAGCAAAAGAAGAGTCTTCTCACTCTTACTATACATCCATAACGCCACTTAGGGATTCATAGTGAACCCAAAATGAGAGGCAAGAGCCCATCCTTATACTGAGATGGTAGTTAAAGTATTATTTGAAAGACAATTTCAATTTAATCTGCAAGGAGACACTATAAAACTTCACCTGAATTTATTTGATTTTTAAAGGACTTTAATGTATATTTTATATTGATGGTTTATTTCTTTGTACCCTAAGATAACATACTATTGACTACATACAGGATTGTGTGTGTTATTTGTAAAATACCTGGTAAAAAAAAAAGAATAATTAATATATAGCATTATACATAAGACGGAATCTTAGGAACATTTAAATCTTCTGAAATATTAAATTCATCACCTAAATTAAACTTCCCTGAATGCATTCACCATTGTTCCCTTAGACCATGTTAAAAAGGGAAGGACCTTATATTTTTCTAGAATTTGTGTAGAAAAGGCAACTTCACCTGAATGTTAAAGATTGGAAGTAGTTAGTGCAGGGAGAATGCCAACAAATGTGGTAAAGGGAAAAACATCAAAGTCTAACCTCAAATATAGAAAAAAATTGTGACATACTGACAATGTGTATCAAATAACCCTCTCTCTGCTACCAGAATGTTTTAACACTGCAAAGAGGGTCAATTTAGCTGAGTGGAATAGATGCTGGGGATGCTTTGGAACAGTTCTGTTTCAGAGGATTGGCAGAATGCTATGATTCCTTCAACGCCTCCACCTTCTAGCCCTCTAATCATCATCTCCATTGGTGTTGCTTTCACCTTGGTAATCCTCTCTGTCACTGTTTTGGAGCAATTGAATTTGTTGTCACAATGGAGAGAAAAATAAAAATTTATCAGTTCTGGAACTTCATACTCGAACTCCTTTTAGGACACTTGATGAATTTCAAAACCCATGAGGTGGTTTGGTTTTGTTTTATTCCTTTGCAACTTCATAAAAATAAGTTCAGGGTCATGTTGAATTTAATTATGTATTTTATTGTTTCTCTCATAGATTATTGGAAAGAACCCACATATATGTATCTATAAAACCTTTCTTAAAAACTATGTTACCAAGGCCTTATCCTGTCACAGTCCCATGTGGGATGCTCTGGGTAGTCTTTGTATGAGCAAATGAGAAAACACATTTGTGTTAAGTAGCCTAAATCACTTGCCTTTGTGTATTTTTAGATTATAAATTAAACTTACAAAAGACCGGATTCAAGTGAGTCACTGTGGTGTTCTTCAAAAAAAGCATTTTCAAAAGTAATATAGGCAGGCTCACATTTTCTTACCATAATTACTAATGATTGACATCATCATAATAAAGTACCACATATTTAAAACTTGGTTTTAATTTGGAGGATTCAAAAAGAGTGTAAAGTAATGTTTGGGCCAGGACAAAATATTTATACGCAGAAGAATTAGTCATCATGAATAATGCCAAAAAAAAAAAAAGTAAGGAATTATATTTGCGACTTCCTAATGGTAAAAGAAAGTTGTGGTGACTGAAGTAGAAGGTAGACAGAAAGTATCTACTACCTAACCTGTAGCTCTTCAAAAGAGCCATCAAGCTACAATTCCATTTCTAGTAATTAAAATCAGGATCAACTCAAGCAGAAAAGAGAGAATAGTTAAATTTGGATGCAGACAGGAGGGTCTTCCTCATTTTCTCCTAGACCCAACCAATATTTTGTAATCATGTAAAGGCAGAGAATTGTCTATGCGATTCTGGATAAACAGATCAATATCAGTAGCTAGAAATATTATAACAATTTCTATTAGGCAAAGTCAACACTTTTACCAAAAGCAACAACCAAGTGTATCACAAAATAAGAAAGAGATTTTCTAATTTCAATGACCAATAATTGTAGAGAGAATCCTGAAGGAGATCCACACATGAGTGTGCATCTATTATATAATTAAAGATGGCACTTAAGATTGGCAGGGAGGAATTTAAAAATGACTTAGAGGTAAATGACTATGCATTTGAAGGAACTTTAAAACAGAAACCTACCTCACATTATCTGAAAAGATATATTGCTGAAGTCGTTAGGAGTTGTTAAAAATATATATGTAAAGTATAATACATTATAGAAGAATTTTTTTTATCATTTTTGTACCATGGGCCTTTCGAAGCTTAAGCATAACACAAATATCAAAAGCCACAAGAAGAGGATGCTTGGATAAGCGCAACAGGTTGAGCACTTGCCTTGCAACTGTGAGGTTTGAGGATCAAAGCCTGGCCATGGCCTTGCAAACCCATGTGCTGAACTGCGGTGCGACTGGTAATTGCCGGGATGACACGGCCAAGGTTCTCCCCTACTATGCAGGAGGTCCCCTGTTCTGTTCCCACCCTGTGCAGGCCCACGGCCACCCGTGTGCAATGAAATCATGTTGCAACTAATGATGTACAGCTATGGAGACGGCTCTGGGCCCTCCCCCCTTCTTTCTCTCCCTTCTCGTACCCTCTCTTTCTCTCTCTATCACTATCTCTGAAACAATAAAATAAATCTTAAAAAAAAAAAAGCCATAATGAAATTTGTGTTGATAAAATAGAATAATAATAATAATAATAATAATGCTCACAAAAGCTTATGTATGGTTAAAAAATTCTCAACTGGATAAAAATATTGACAAATGACATAATTAACAATTGATTAATACCTTTTATAAAATAGAGTTTTTACAGGTGGATATTAAATTATTATAATAGAGAAAAATATAAAAAATATCCACGTAATAATATACAGGATCTGGCAGAAGTAACACCCCTCTTTCATGAATGGTAATTAACATCAAATCTTTTATGACTAATTGTTCACATAACCAATGAGCACTTTGATAGTACAGCTTCATTGCTCCTACTCGCTGTTTCCTTGTCACTTAATGGGCCATTTTTCTTCAGGGAACCTGGAACACAGCGGTTACTAAGGTTACTAAAACAACACATCCTTTTATGCTACACTACTTATAAAAGGGCATTACTTCTGCCGGACCCTGTATATTGAGCAACTGACATGTCAGGCAGTATATCTGGTGCATTACGTGATATGTGTGTGTGTGTTACTTAACATTCATTGAGTGTTTACTACGTTCCAGGCTCTATGCTAAGTGCTTGTTATTTATATCACTTAATCCTCTCAATAACCTTTGATGTGGGTATTCACTATCATTTTTTTTTCTTAGATTAAGAAAATACAGCTCAGTGTAGTCCAGTACTTTGTTCAAGTGTTCATACTAGCTATGTAACAGAGTAATGTGACCACAGAATCCTATGTTATTAGAAATTGTTAACTCATGTATCATTTAAAATTGTGAATATTTTGGAAATAGGTGTCAACTAAAGTATTATACACCCATAATTTGAAAGAATACATAGTGATTAAACAAAATGAAATACTTCTATGTGTGTTAACACGGAGAACAATTTCAGAACATATTAAGCAGGAAAAAGCATTGCAGAGCACAATGACCCATTTGTGTTTTCAAATCCCTATATATAGATAGGTGCATATCTACCTCAAAAGCATGCATGGGAAGGGTATTGAAAGTGAACAAATCAATTGCAAATATAGTTTTTCCTGAGGTCTGAAGTGGGATAAAAGAGAGAGGAAATCAAGAAGGACTTTCCAATGGTTTTTCTATGAGTTTGGTAACGTTTGACACTCTTACAAAGAAATGTACTGTTACAATATCATTTTAAAATATTAAAAACCACATCCTCAATGGGAGTTTTGAACAGATTGTTTTGACAGGTTTCCCAGGAATTATAGTGCTGTATTCAGTGTATATGCATAATGTTTGATATACATATAATAATATACCACTGCTAAATGAAGATTCAACTGAACATGTCATCATATGCTGAAATGGAACCCACAGGTACAATGTTAGTTTAGATTAGTATATGCATAAGGCTTATAATTGTTTGATTAATGATTAATTGATGGATTTGGGGGAAATTTTTTATGATTGATTAACCTAATGACAAATAATTTTCTATATTCAAAAAATTATGTCAATTATCCTAGAAAACATATATATATGCATATATATATATATACTTTATATAACTGCATTTAATATGTTTAATAATATTTCATCAAAATGTTTTTAGACTCTGAATATATTTAACTTTGATAGCTCTAAAATGGGTTAGAGCAAGCCCTGATTTCTTCTCCCTCCCACACACATATTATACTGTCTTAATTTATGCTCAAAGTAGAAGTTTCCCTGAGGTTTTTCTCTACAAGTCCACTCTGTGACCCTCAGGTCAGAAAATGAGGCTCATATTTCTTTCCCTGCAATTCTTTCCTGCACTGGGTTTATGGCTTCCACCTTGAAATGCCATTACCAGTGAAGCTGAGTTATTACATACCAAATTGAAATGAATCAGGAAATGTGTCCCTCACAATATTTCACATTCCCTAATGCAGGTACAGGCTCTGATAGAATCCCCAAAATTGCCATCAGAGTTCAAATTGAATGGGAACCAAGAAATGCTTCACTTCACATTAGAAAGATCTATCACTGCCCAGTCTTTGGCATAGGGTTAATTTAAAGCTGAGCTCTTCATCAGTTGAGTTACCATTGGGATATCCATAAATAATGCAGATCTGAATTAATCTGTGATCAGTGTTTGTTTTCTTTCGGTATTACAATGTGGATGGACCAACTTCGTTCAATTGAAGCATGTGAAAAAGCACACAGATGTTTTTCAACACTTTCTGGCTATTCTTGGGTTTTTTTGTTCGTTTGTTTTCTTTTTTTTTAACATTTTCTGAAGTGCAGTAGCATATAAAAAGAAAAGGGTATATACTTATCTAGTATACCTACTGCTGCCCCTTGCTAATGACCGCATAGATGACTACATGTTTTCATCTGCAGCAAGGAAATGCTTTTATTTGCCCTCGCCTTGGTAAATGAATCTTGAAATGCTAGTTTTTCTCTAGGGTTCTATGGGACTAGAGTGGGGGTAATTAGAGGTTTAGATAGCAAAACAGTAGAGCTAAGAAGTATAACCTTTGAGTCATTTTGATAAAGTCAAGCTTTGGCCAAAATATAAATAAATTATAAATATAAAATCTTCTTTTCCTGAAAGCTCATATAAAATTCTAACTGAAAAAAAATATGTATCATTTTTTTCTAACTAGAATTTTACATGAGCTTTCAGGAAGAGGAAAATATGAGTGTTTATATAGATCACTACCTCAGCAGGTGAGAACTTGATCTATTCAAGGTCAATAGCTCATGTCTTTTAAGGGTTCATTATTTTTACATGTTCCTATCCAGAGAGTACATATTTAACCCAGATCAAGTATTTTATAAATGTTTGCTCTGATTCCCTCATAACAGATTAATTTTTTTATTTTCTAATAAACAACTGAAAGGAAAATTTAAATTATACCCATAAATTGCTGGATTAGTAGTTTCAACATCAAATTAAAGCCAACTTTAATGTCACATAGCTGATATTTCATGTGGCATTAGATTTGTTGCTAGCTGCTACATAACTTCCCCTTTTCCTAGCTGTTTTTTCCAACTTGATTCTAGACTTTCTAACTTTTTTCTATGTACTAACCATGATCTTCTCCATAAAGACTTCACTTATATTAGTTCATTTGTTTCTTCTACGTGAAACAAAGAATTTTAACTGGTATGAGGAATGATCACAGACCCTCAGGGAAGTGATGTTATCTGAGATTTATTTTCTAGACAGGGCTGAGTTGAAGAACTCACCTAGTATTGGGGGAAAGAATTCTGTCCATATTTAACATGCAATGAAAGAAACAAATGTATCCTTGGGCTGTCTGATTTCTCTAGTCATCTGAATAGGTGTTGTAATAGCTTCCATTCAATTCAGATAGTGAATCTAACAGTATTCACTGTCTGAATTGAAAATTTGGCATAACAAACCTATATGTAGATATCAATGAAAATAATTAAGTTACATGGGTGTATCAATGTGAAAAAATATAGACTATGATGTAGTTTTAGCTCAGTGATTATTTTCAATAGGGTTTTGTTCTTTGCTTGCATTAAATAATAAGTGTACATATTTTTGCAATCATTTCCCCCTCATAAATAAGTTTAAAGAGCATTCTAAGGAAATGCAAAAGAAATGCCTTGAAGAAAGAAGGTGAACTAAAGTAAGCACTAATAAGACACATTAGAAAAAATTTAGATATAGTAAAGTGTATTGAGAGGCAATAGCATCAAAGACATAATCCTGACCATGAATATATCCCCATCTCCTGTGCATATAAATTGTTTCTCCTAGTGAGAAAATAAAAAAAAATTATGAAATTGTTGTTGGTTCTGGATATTTTGAAAATGCTATTCATTATGGCATAATTTTGGGTGAAAAAAAATCAGAAAACTAACCTGTTCAGGGCATTGATCATCATAGTCAGCAATGGGAGGCCACTAAGCACATGCTGATACAGCAGGAAGTGTTGAGTATGTCTGAAAATTTGAAAAAGGCTACAATGAAGGTGTAAGATGATTTAGTGGAGAAGAGAAACCTTGAGGTCCACCCTGTGCCAATGTGCTTCCTCTGAAAACAAGCTGTAGGAATCTCCTGCTGTGAATGACAAAACTTGATGGTTACTGACTTCAAGCTTCTTGGGAAACAACTGACACAAAGCAAAAAAATTATGTCATTAGCCCAACTATAAAGAGGTGGCCAGGGAGCTGCTAATAAACTGTTATCAAAGCATAGCAGATAACTATGAAGAAAGATATCGTACTTGATGCTCATCATTGGCCTGAGGGGGAAAAAAAAGGAACTCATGGATACTATGCGCTGTATTGTTAAAAGAATATTTACATAATGCAGAGAAGTCAATTGTTGTTGAAAGTGAGTTGGATTGTAACATGTGCATGTGAAATAATTCAATTATAAGTTCAGCAATCATAAGATTAGGTAGCTGTATAACCTATCTCAAGAGCTGTAACACAAGCTGGTGACCATTGTTAGTTTGTTCATTTTTTATCCTAGTCATCCTGTTTCTGTAAATCTAATGCCAAATATAGAAAGAAAAGTGTTCACCAATCATTTGGAGTCAACCTCCTATACACTGCAGGCTGTTTCAAGGCCTCCCTTACCAGCCTCCTATCCAGAGAGCAGCAGCATAAACTCTGCTTCCATCACAAAGTTCATCAAGTTTATTAAAGATTATTGATTGTATGATAATTTAAGCAGCTTGGAGCTTTTGTGACTGTTTGTTTGCTTAGGTAACTAAAACTAGATCCCATGGTGCCTCGTACTAATGGACATTGAGGTAACAGAAATGTCTTCATTTAAGGTCAAGGCAGTAATTCACAGATTTTAATAATAGGCAGGCAGAGCATATTTTCATGAACTGTCTCTGTACTAAGTAAATAATACCAAACAAATGAGAACAGAGTCTTGTGCTTTGTTTCTTTTTTCATTTACTTCAGTTTCATTCCTAGTGCTGTTTTCTATAGGGCATAATTGTGGTAATCATGTAGTTAAAAAAAAGTGTGTGTGTGTGTATACACACACACACACACACACACACACACACATCAAGGCACATTGAAGTCTGGTGAAAAGGAGTAGAATACATTTCCCCAGAGATCCTAGTGTTGGGGCTGAACGTAGTCACTGATGAAACTTCGCATTGCCCCTCTTTTGGTACAATAAGAGTGTGTTTTGGTTTCATGAGGAATAATGTATTACATTTTGCTGGAGTGGCTTTGTTTTATGTTTGAAGTGTTACTGTGTGAAGAAGGTTTTGTATGCTGGGCAGCCAAAAATAACGAATGCTTGTCAGACAAATAGGTATAGAGTAGTGGAGATTTATCATGCCATTTATGACAAGTATCTAGTTCCCTTGTTATGGACGGGCAATTTCTTATCTGGATAGTGTTAATGGAAACAGAACCTGCCTCTCACCATGGAAGAGGACAATGCCAGATATTAGTTTTCCCAGGGCATGGCATGAAATATTGTTTCTGTCCATCCAACTTACCAACTCTGAACTTGGCATTGGGAGACAAGGACAAAGAACCCATTGTATGAGTGTGCAGCATTAGTAGCAAAGGCAAACCCTCTCCTCTAGAGGCGTCCAAGAGCAGTGTTCAGTTTTCAGCATCGCCAGTGGAAGCACTATAACCCATCTTATGTCCTGTGGCAATTACAGCAGTCTTCTCACTGGACCAGTATTACTGACTTCAGCTGTAGCTGTGTATCTGATGCCCACGCTCCCTTGTTCCTGCCAGATTTTCTGGGCACATTTCTTTAGCCTTCCTGGAGTTTCTGTGAGTTATATAATACCATTCTGACAAATTCATTTTTTTCTCTTTAAATACATCTAAGTCAATCTCTGTAACCAGCAACTAAGAGCAATGATTGATTCTGCATCCTGATAAGTGGCATACAATCTATAAACAGACAGTAAATGGACATTTTCAGGAAACTGTTCAAAATAGAAGCCTGATCTGTAATCATAAGTGGCAATCTTAAAGCTAACATTCTTTACCTTGGTCCAGGACCACTCACAGAGCAAACAAGTCACAGTCACTTTAAGAATAGATGCCATATTTAACTGATACTTTGAAGTGAATTGAAAGAAGGCACTATTTATAGTTGAACCAATAAGGGATGATGAGTCCATAGAGACCAGTGAAGGTAAAAAGCTGTATAGAAGTAAGGAGAGGGGAAGTCGAGATGGCTCAGTGGGTTAGGTGCTCACTTTGCAGCACTAGGGACCGAGGATCGAATCCC
>PVKE010028315.1:0-21031 GCA_004027555.1 Craseonycteris thonglongyai | reverse complement strand
CCTTTTATAAAACTGCACAGAGAAGTTAGTTCTCTTCTGACCATGTGCTGCTGAGAAAGGCAAGCCCCAGGCCCAAGGAAATACCATTTTCTAATGTTTCATGGATACTACTGGGGCTTTGTATGAGATTAAGGTGGAAGTGGGTGTGGCCACAAATTTGATAGGGGCAGGTGTGTGTGCAAAAGAATCTAAAGAGATGTATGAAGAGTTCACCTGTAATAAAAAGTTCTTTGGAAGTGCTCCTAATGGCAATGGTAAAGAGGCAAGTGGAAAGAAAAGTGGAAGCAAATGTTACCGTGGCAGGAAATTTTGTCTAAGACCTTGGAAACTTTCTGTATCAATAATTGTCACAGTATGAGTCCTTGATGGGGGGGAGGGAAATGCAGAAAAAGCTAAAATTTCAAGTTGGGATCAGATTATAAAATAACTTTCATGCTAAAAATATGGGGCTACTTAACACCATGAGCAGTGGATCAATGTGATGGAAGTCTTTCCTCCCAGCTCCCATGTATATTATAAGCAAAAGAAAACATAGCCTGCCAATAAGCATTATTACTATTATTTCTTTTATGTTCAAAAGGTAACTATTGACTTCTTTAGTTATTGAACGTTAACATGATGTATATTTGTTATTCAGACTTGAGAATGTAACTGGAAATAGTCTCAATGTTCTGGTTTTTTTAAAATCTTTTATTAATCTTTATTTCTGCCACACACACCCACCCCCCACCCCCACCCCCCAGTCCTTGGCAGCTATTTTTCTGTTTCTCTGTTTGACTTTTCTTTTTTGATCTCACATATAAGTGATACCATATGCACTATTTGCCTTTCTCTAGCATACCTCATTAGCATAATACTTTCCATGTTCATCCATGTTGTCACAAATGTCAGGATTTACTTTTTTTAAGGCTGAAAAATATTCTGTTGTGTGTGTTATCTGTGCTCTCTGTTATAGAACTTTTCTTCTAAACTACTGCAGTTTTCCCGTCAGATTATTTTAGTACATGCAAAGCACTTAGTATTTATTTTTATTTATTTACACTTGAACTACATTTAACTTGTTTTATTCCAACATCAATTTCCTATTTTTTCATCAATGATTTTAAAACATTGATTTTTTTTTATTCATTCAATCATTCATTCAATTTACTCAAAATATATTGAGCTACTACTATGTTCCAGGAGCTCTATGAAGTACTCAAGATATAAAGATGAACAAAAAGTAATCTTTAGATGTTAATACCTAAGAAGGGTGTATAAATTAACAATAGCGAAGACAAGTAAGTTTGACTATGATAAGTATGGAAAGAATATCAAAGGCACAATAAAGTATTTTTAACTTTTTCTTCAGTGGATTTTAAAAAGTCATCTAGAGCTGATAACATCTGGGGTACTTCTAGAAAGGTTACAGGGATATTCTTGGTAAATAAGGACAGGAAGGGCATCAGTCAGAAATAGCATTGGGTTCTTTATGCTATTTTAGGTCCCATAATTACTATAATTACTGTCTTATAATGCACCCCATTTTTTTCATTACAGTTGAAAATAGTGAAATGATCTTTGGTTTTCATATTTTTCATAAAAATTAATTACAGAGATTAAGTTAAAATGACTACCATTTATAAGCCATTCAGTCAATGCATGTTCTCTTAAATTTTTATGTTGTAGAAACTAAGTAAGAAATGGGTGATATGTTTTGGTTATATAAATTCTATAAAATATAATATATCTATGGATAAATTTCCACTTTTAAAACAACTCTATCACCGATAAAAAAATTCCACTTTTATGCCTCATTCAAGCCTCCTAGTGGAAAGTAACAGGAATTCACTCTGGCTGATTACTTTAATTATTAAAATAAGTCTGTTTATCTCAGAAGATTTCTAAGAAAAATATAGACTTGAAGTACTTTCAAGACATAACTATAAGAAGCATCAAAATTGTTCAGATGAGAAAACACTTTGCTGTTTTCATAGGGTTCTAGCCATTATAACAGCCATCACCTTTCATATTTACTCTGTGTGTGAGAGAGCACTTAAGTTCTACTCCTTTAACAAAAATTAATTATACACTACAGTATTATTAGCTATAGTCATTATGTTTTACATTACGGTAGCTCCTCAGACCTTATTCATCTTATAGTTGAAAATGTGGATCCTTTTACCAGTCTCTCCCTATTTTCCCATCTTCCGGTCCCTAGCAACCACCATTCTGTTCTTTTTTTTTTTTTAAGTTCAATATTTTTTCTTAGATTACACATATAATAGATACTATGCAATATTTGTCTTTGTCTTATTTCACTTGTGGTATTCTGCCATTTTATGAGGCAGTCACAGTGATCCATCAATAAGCTTTCTGGAAAATTATTGATTTTTACCACCGAGTAACAGCAGCTAACTGCAAGTATACTTACAAGATTGAATAAAGCAATGGCCAAAGGAATTGAATACTGTCCACATGGCTATAGCTCCTCTTGTTTCAGTCTGTACAAAGATGCCTTCTTAAAAGTGTTGTACTTCCCCTATCTGCACAGGTTTTCTCATTGTAGTTCTGTAATTAGCTGTTTCTCCCCTTCATTTAGATCTCCCTTTCATGACCTCACCTACATCTTTTTATGCAAGTTCTTTTCTTTACAATAGTATTTATTTACATCATAGGAATTTACTATATCCTTTTTAAAAGTGTGGTATTTTAAATAAAATTAATTATTATTTTTATTAGTTGTCTAGTTATATTTTGAAAGGTCTGTCCAACCCCATTTTTATGCTAGGTAATATTAATGTGTGATTTATAAGCCTAAAAGATTTCCAGAATTCTAATACTTTATATTTTTTGGTAAACTATTCTTAAGAAGGAAAGCCAATTAAATCATTTATGGAATATTTTTGACAGCATTGTGTGAGAGAAAAAAAAATACTTTTCCCTCATTTAATCAACAGCCTATACAAAAAATTAAGGAGTATCTACTTGTTTTCTTTCCCCAGACAGTCCAGTTAATCTGTTCACACAAATGCCTTTGGATTGTTTTTTTCCCAATAAGAGCATAACCAGTGCCAAAGACAAGAGCACAAAAACAGATGAATGTTAGAACAGTGAATAGTAAAGCAGCCCATCAATTTGTTTTGGTAATTGACACAGCCCCTGCTAGAAATTTCTGACATCATTCACATTCAGCTGTGACTCCTAGGTTACATTTTCACCTGTGCTGTCTGCTGCTTTTTGTCTTTCTAACTAGATTGAAAATTACTTAAGGGAAGAGACACAATTTTATATGTATGCATTTCTTAATACTTAGCAAAGTGTCAGGCAGAGTGTAGATACCTAATAAGTGCTTTCTGATTGACTCATAATTTTAGGGTTATTGCTGAGAAAAAAAATTTTTTTTTGAGAAGGATTTCAACATTTGCATTAAAAATTGGCAAATCAAAGAGAAAGAGTGTGAGTTGTCATTCACTCCTAGGTAAGATATTGTGTGTTTATGTCTTTGGAAAGATTGAGAGATTTAATATTTATC
This sequence comes from Craseonycteris thonglongyai, assembly GCA_004027555.1. Classification (NCBI taxonomy): domain Eukaryota; kingdom Metazoa; phylum Chordata; class Mammalia; order Chiroptera; family Craseonycteridae; genus Craseonycteris; species Craseonycteris thonglongyai. Next base: position 17,517 of record PVKE010028315.1, on the reverse strand, counting down.
AAATAACTACTATATGAAATGCCCTTTAGCATTGCATTAGAAAACACTTTTTAATAATTGTGGTAATTTTGTCCATAGTATACAGAAAAAAAAATTATTGCAAATTAATAGTAGTGGTATACATATAATCTGAAATATCCACTCTATTTCAACCGATTAATAAGGAATTCTAATAGTTTGCAACCTTAAGATATGATTTATTTTAGCGGATATTAATTTTGTATTTTGTTTTTATTTTGGTGAACATACTCCCTGATAAGTATGATAATTCCGAGTGGCTGCAGAAGAGTATTATTTCTTGTTTGTTTTTGAATATAAATGTGTTGTTCTTTGACAGACAAATGATTGCTTCTGAGGTTATTGTTGGCCTGAGTCACATGTTTCCTTGGTTAGAAAGGGTTTGTTTATATTTAATCCCCTTGATTTAAAAAAAAAAAGAATGCTTTTACATGGTGGGAAAATATTTTTAGCAAAACCAAGAATGTCAACTTCAGAGAATAATTAATGTATAACTATTATGGCTTCTGTAGGTGATTAAACTATCAAAAACACAGGTAGTGACATGTTGCGTCATTCTTTTAAGAGCTCAGAAGTGAATTACTATCTTTCTTCACACCCTTCCTGGTCTTTTACTTAGTTACATTTCTTATTTCTGCTTAAGCCAAAGTAGGGAAATTGTTTACTCTGCACACTAGGTAAGAGTGCGTGTGTCTCAGACGCCATATTGATGTCTTTTCATTCTCATTTCTAAGCTATGCCTGGAAAGTCCAGGCACATATATTTTGGATGATATCTATACAACTGGAGAAATCCTATGAGAATATACCTCTTACTTGGTAATAGGAGAATATACCTGGAAAATTTCATGAATTATCCCAAGATATATTTGACACCTTGTGATACCTTTTGTTAAAAGCTTTGCCAAAAGAGATTATTTGTTGGGTTCGTCTTTTTATCAAATCCTAGAGAAAGACAGCTGTGCTTTATTGGACAGCTGTAATAGTTTCTTCAGTATGTGAACTGCAATAAGAATCCTAACAATCTAATGACCCACACAGAGTCACAAAATAGAAGTAGCAAAATAGACATTTGTCCTAATAGTTTGAATTCCATTGGAATTTCCCAGATGTCAAGTGTGAATTCTATAACATATCATCTATATGTTGCATTGTATGCTCACCCCCCAGCGTCAGTTGACACCTATAAAATTTTACTATCCAATGTCACCCCAATAAATTTAGTAATAAAAAAAGAAAAAGAAATTTTCTAGAAACCAAAACTAAAATTCCCAGCTAGGTAGTAAATGCAGAATTATATGTCTTTAGAGTAGCAGTTGTTAGCATATATGTAACATGCCGTACACCACTTTTTCTTGGCCTATTGCATATCTCAGAATTTTCTAAGAATGCTCTAACTCAGAACAACTAAGAAGAGGTTAGTTACTAGTATGATATTTGTTAAGGTTAGGGCACTATGATACTTTGGAATTGACAAAGAAGTGAGTCATGATGTAAAATTAGTATTGTCTCTATTTTCTTCTGGTATGAAAAGTTACCAGGAAGGAAAAAGCAGAGTCACTTTAGTAAATTTCTTATAATCTATCTCAGATTATTCAAGCATCACTGGATTCCAGAATAGTGTGCAATCAATAACAGCCACCAAAGAAGTATGGCATCCACAACTTTAGGTGGCTAGATGAGCCTTTGTAGACTCCAGTTTCCTTCCTGGCCTGCAGATAGATGCCCTAAATTTAAATGTTATACTTGGTTTAGTTAGGCATTTCCCTTTTGCTAACATTCCATTTTAAAGTGCAAATTATGCCTGATGACCATAAGGGCCTTATTTCTTAGTGGGACTTTTCCACTTCTATTTCTAAACCATAGTCTGGCACAGGGCGAATAAGGTGAAGAAATAGTGACAATAAATGACTAGAGACAAATGGATCCCAAAGGCTGAGTGGGAAAAGGGAACAAATATTGCCTCGAGCTACCTGTGGTCCTTAATCTGGACTTGCTTTGTGTTAGTCACCACTTTGGGCAGATTGGCTGCATAGCAGGATGATTTAGAGAAAGGGACACTAGATTGAGAACCAGAAGATTTGAGTATAGAATCTAGTCATAGTTTTATGATTAACTTAACTCCTTGGCTGCCTCTGAGTTGTTGTTGTTAAAAAAAAGGAAGTTTAGAAATGTGTTGAATAATTTTAATATTTTGGAATAGTCTTCCACATGTCTTACTGTTATTGATTTCTAAATTAATTCTGTTGTGGCAATAGAACTTAATATGTATTCTTGATAATCTGATTTCTGCACTTTTGGGTTCAAGGTTCTATAAATAACACTTAGCTCAAGCTTCTTTATAAGGTTGTTTTCTATATACTTACAATTTGTATCAATTTGCTTTATCATCTATTGATTGAGAGACGAGTGTTAAAATCTCCAACTAGTGGGGAAGCCGGGATGGCTCAGTGGGTTAGGCGCTCACTTTGCAGCCCCGGGGACCGAGGATCGAATCCCGGCCCTGGCCCGTGTGGACCCATATGCTGAACTGGGGAGTGCCCCCAGTTCAGTTCTCACAGGGGCGAGACCCCGGCCCAGTTCCTGCCCTGTGCAGCCCCGCCCACCTGTGGAATGAAACTATGTGGAAAAATCAATTATGTGCAACTATGGAGACTGTTCTGGGCCCTCCCTCTTCTCTCTGTCTCTGACTGTATCTTTCTCTCTGTCAAAAATAATAAATAAATCTTTAAAAAAAAAAAACATCTCCAACTAGGTTGTGGATTTGTGGATTTCTACCTTTAATTCTGGGTGCTTTTTGTTCACATATTTAGAAAACCTACTATTAGTGCATGCATATTTATGATTCTTTTATATTCTCCTTATGACTTGATCTTCTTACCATTATAAAATGACTTTCATTATTTCTTGTCATACTCCTGGTTTTGAATATTGGCTATAAACTTAGCCACACCAGCTTTCTCGTGTTTACTGCAAAGAGTATATATTGGTTTGTTTGTTTGTTTTGTTTTGTTTTACCATGCAAACAATATGTGTTCTTATTTTTTAAAAGTCTGGCCATTCTGTGGTTTTAATGTTAAGATCTATGTATTATTTAAAAAATTTTTTTTAAACTTTATTTTATTTGACAGAGAGAGAGAGAGAGAGAGAGAGAGAGAGAGAGAGAGAGATACAGAGACAGAGACAGAGAGAGAACTGACCTGGGGGCACTCCCCAGCTCAGCACATGGGTCCGCACAGGCCGGGACCGGGACTCGATCCTCAGTCCCCGGTGCTGCAAAGTGAGCGCTTAACCCACTGAGCCATCCTGGCTTCCCCAAGATCTATGTATTATTATCTAGCCTTTCTAGTTTTTTGGATTTCAGTCTCTGTGTCCTCTGTGGTGAGCAGCAGCTGACATATCTGCTTAGATTTCATTGCCTTCTAGATTTTTGCTGTTCACTGAGTTGTTGGAATATATCCTTTTTATATGTAGTTCAGGAATTGGTCAAGTATTTGATAGGACTGTAAACCCAGATGGGAGCTCCATCTTTTGAGTCTGTTTTGCTGATACTTTCTCTCATTTGATTTCTAGCCTTTCCGGTGGCCCCAAACTCCTTCCTCTGATACTCAACCTCCAAGAACTACAGTTTTCTGCTTGAGTTACAGTGGCCTCACACCTCATACAATGAGAATGGGTAAGTCCATTCAAGTGCATCTCACATGATTCTCTTCTTTCAAGATTCATTAAAAAGTTGGAAAGCTTGGCTCTAAGATAGCTGTACCAGAACAGTTCTTTTCAGCTGTATGAATCCTTCATAGCATCAGCAGATGCTATCTTTCAGACTGCAGAAACTAAACCAAGAAATTGTTTCTTGCAAATACACAAGGTTCCTAACATCAAGGTATTCTTTGTTCTCTCATAGCTGGATTATGTTCGTTTGGAAAAATCTCTGGACATAAATATGTGTTAACAATTTGTTTATTTCTCTTTGGAGAAAACCTTTGAACTCAGATAATGCCATGTATAAAAGCTATGTATTAAAACCTACGTGGTCTTTAAAGTGCTAAATTCTAGCATTTATGTCAATTTTGTGTTCAGTGTTTTTATATTTGACTATTCGACAGAATTTACTTGTTTACTTCCATGTAAATCAGTCTTTATATTATTCCTGATTATGGTAGAAGCTCCAAAAGGCCCATCCAATTTGAAAACATTTTAATGTAGTTCCTTCTTCAGAAGAAAAGAAAGAAAAGAAAAAAAGGAAGAAAGAAAGAAAAGAAAGGGAAGGAGGAAGGAAGGAGAAGCACTTATTTTTGTATGTGTATGTAACCCTAGGTTTATCAAATGAGGCTTATTTTTACTGTAATGGGAAAAATAACTTCCTGCTTTGAATTGAGTAGTGCTTTTTAACCCCCCTGCAATTTGAGGGTGTTTTAATCAGTAGCATTTTTTAAATACAAAAACTGGTCATGAAATGCCCAGATTATAGGTTATATTCATGTTTTCCCAACATATATGAATAAAATGCTCCTGTGGTTCACATAACCTGCGTCTGTCCCAATTGTCTTGCTGACAGGGAACTAAGAAATACAGTTTGGATTTAGAAGGAACTGACATAATTTGATTGACTTGCACTCACTATGTGCAGACTAGCATACCTGTCCTCACCTGCCTTCAGGCACATATGTGTTTTTGTAGAGCAGCACTAATAGATTTCTCTCTCCCATATTTGGAAATATTCTGGTAACCCACAGTAGCAGTGTATATGCTTTGATATATTTTTCTATCGTTTCCTGTTTTGCAAAGCCAATTTTCAGTTCACCTACAAGGGGCTGGATTTCATGTTAGATTTTTAAAGATAAAAAGTTGACAACACATTGTACTTTCTCTCTGTACTTATAAGAAGTAGGAGACATGGATGAAGATGCCACATATAATAATAACTTTTCTTTAATAAGTTGCCATTATTAAGCTATGAAAAAGAGTGTCATAGAAATTCAAAGATTCTTAGAAGAACAATGGTACAGGGACAACTTTTCAGAGATGTGGACACATGCACTTTTTCTTGAGAAATGAGTAAGTTCTGTTACGTGATGAAATAGTGTGAGTTCATTATAGGAAATACTGAGAAGTCATAGATGCATACTGTTTTTAAGGGAGACTAGTATGCTTGGAAAAGAGATGGAAAGGAAAGGTTAAAATCATACTATCAAAGTATTTGAATGCCATGCTAAAGAGTTCCGGATTTATTCTGCAATCACAAGGAAGAGCTGAAGATTTTTGAATTAATGAAAAATAAGACCAGTAACTATAGTCCTGAAGGTAACTCTGATGGAACTCTGAAATCTTTACTAAAGGGTTGAAGGACTAAATTTGGGACATCCAACTGGATGGCTACAGAGAAAAGCTATGACATGTTCACAGTTTGCTCTACAGCATTTAAGCCCCACTAAATGAACACAGGGTTTCAAATAAAATTTAAAAATCCTCCAAATTTTTTTCTCGCCTCAAAGTTTATGATACATTCTTGGAAACTGAAATATCTCAAAAGACTTAATGTCATTATATTCTTCCTTTATTCCTTAATTTATTGGGTCCTAAGCTTATTTCACCAAGCTCTTAGGGAGGACTTTCATATATGTTGAGACTATAATGAAAACACCATTTTATCCAGCACAATGATAGAACTAACATTGATTGATGTAGCATATACCAAATGCACATCATAGTCACTAAACATGTGCGGTACTGTTTCCTTTACTTCCCATAGTAACCCTAGTCATTTGTAAAGTGCACACTACTGTATTCCAGCATGCAATCAATGAGAAAACTGGTTCCAGAGAAGAAATATGGCCAAATAAGCAGTGGGGCCAGAATGTGAACTCAACTTTGACTCAAGTTCTCTTAATAGATGTATGAGCCTGTTCCCTCCTCTTTTTGTCCCATCTTATGTTCTTCTTGGGCAGGCTGGAGGGGTAGTAGGAGGGATTCTTTTTTTTTTTTTTTTTTTTTTTTTTCTTTAAAGATCTGTAATCTTTCAATTTACTGTGAAAGTACTATTGGAAAGTAAAAGGATCCTAAACATTTTTTTTCAATTGCTTTGCCATAATCTTTCCATCACATAAAGAGCACTTCAGGACATTTATTTTTGACAGTATAAGCATATTTATTTTTTTCTTTCTTAACTGCTACTTCCTTGAATTGTCATACTGAAACTGTCTTAATAATAGATACTTCTCTTTTTTGCTTTCAAGGTTGGAAATTTTCCTAACTTGATGCTTATTTTTGTATTCTATGCTTATATTTCCAGGCACCATTTAGTAGTTATCAGCTCATGATTCTTAGGAGGATGTTTGCTATCAGTGTTTTTGGCATCCCTATTATCTTTTATAAAATAAGACTAAAATGATACAAGACTATTTATTAATAATTTATTAGATAAATTTTGTTCATGACTGAGAAGTTATCTAGAAGTGTGAAATGAAAGGATTCACAACCCATCATTATCAGCCCAGGGAAACAGAAGAGTTGTTAAATGTTATTAAATGTTGAACTCTACTATTTTTCTACTTATGATGTATCAGGAAATGTCAGAAAGCTTATCGGGAATGAAAACAAGAGATGACTTAAGTAGATATGTTAAAGCAGGGGTCATCAGCCCCTTGGGCCATGGACAAGAACTGGTCAGTGGCCTGTTAGGAACTGGGTCACACAGCAGGAGGTGAGCAGCGGGCAAGCCAGCAAAATTTCACCTGTATTTACAGCCATTCCCCATCCCATGCATTATTGCCTCAGCTCTGTCTCTTGTCAGATTCTCTTAGGAGGCGAATCGCCTGAGCTTTTCCTCCTTCCCCATACCCCAGTTTGTAGAAAAAAATTGTCTTCCACAAAGCTGGTCCCTATGCCAGAAAGCTTGAATCTGATGTGTTAAAGCGTGAGGCTGCCAAATGCATAGATCCTTTTGGGTAATATTTCCTACGTCAGGATTTAATCAAAGACCCTGCTTTTGTCAGTAAATATATCAGAGACTTTGATGTCCATGCTACAAGATGATCATGGTTAGTGGGGCTCTGGGTGCCATCTTGGAGACATCCATGGATACATCTGGGCAGTTTCCACATTCGATGAGGACTTATGCATTTGTCCAAAACTGTGTTCTGCCTGCTCCTTACACGTTCGTCACTTGCCTCGCCCTAGGGGATTGTCAGTAATGGTTAAACCACTGGCAGTTCTAGTGTTTCCCATCAACCTGAAGCTATTTTGGGACGTGTTTCTGAGAGAGTATTGCAGAATTCCCACTAATAGTCATTTCTTCTTACATTAGTTATGACATTTTCTCTCAATATTACGTATATTCATGCACAGGTATATACAGAGCATATGTAGGAAAAATAGTAATTATGAAAGACAGGGCTTTATTTTTAGATTGAAAATAAGAATATAAATTTTACCTTAATTTAAACTGAAGGTCTGCCTTAAAAATAAGACAACTAAGTGAATAATCTAAATTTTCTGTAAATATTTAATCTTTCTCTAAAAGGTTGAGTTTCTTCTTTTGCCCTAACCTCACCTAACAGTTAATGAGCAATTATACTTGAAAACACTTTAAACTTTCTCCACTCTCTCATAGATAATCTCATTTTTCTTTATAAGTAAGGTCATTTGCTAGTTCTTTTTTCTTTTTATTTCAAAGAGAAGAATTTTATTTATTTATTTATTTTTTATTTCTTAGGTTCAATGTGTTCAACTGTGATCCAAAACAAACAAACAATATCACAATTGTTAAGTTAGCGACTAAAAAGCCATCGATGTTTCATCATTTTTACTAAGCACCGTAAAAAACTCACCCTTAGTTGCTTGTCTTTATCCAGCTCTAGAAACATAAAGAATTACATCAGAGTAAAATGTAAAAAAAAAAAAAGTGTGATGTTTTTGTCTTCAGATATTTGTCAGGCCAATTGTGTGCCTCTATCTGAATTAGTAACATTAAATGAAGAGATATCCCTTCCATAGTCATACTTTTGTTTTGGATTATAAAGAAAAAAAATGTTAGTTTATAAAATAGAAGTGTTTTACTCCTTCAAATCTAAATTTGATGTTTAAATTTTCAATCTTTTAGTTCAGGGGTATTCAGTCGTTTAGTTCAGGGTTGCCCAATCTTTTGCCTTGCCTGGGCCACATTGGAAGAAGAATTGTCTTGGGCTACATGTAAAATACACTAACACTAATGATGGATCATGAGCTAAAAAATAATAATAATAATAATAATTGCAAAAAAATACCTGTGTTTTAAGAAAGTTTATAAATTTCTGTTGAGCTGCATTCAAAGCCATCCTTGGCTAAATGCTGCCCACAGGCTGCGGGTTCGACTAGCTTGTTTTAGTTGTCCTGTGTAATGAAACAGTCTATTTTGTGCAAAGACTATTACTATCTGAATAGATTTAACAACAACAAAAACAAACATGAATGTATCTTATACTAAAAAAAAAAAAATGAGATGATATTATAAATTGATTTATAAGCCATATTAGTTTGGGAAAAATTACTGCTATTGTTGACTTAACAAATCTTTAGATTAGATTGTGCTGAATTTACAAATTCTAAAAAAAACAGTCACTGAAACAAGTGATAGAGTTAACTAATTGATTAATTAGTGAAAATACAAGAAGGTTCTATTTGTCATATACCTGAATATTTCTAAAATGGTCATGAACAAAACATATCATCTAGATATTACCGACCATAGGGGTAGACCGCATTTGAAATAGTAAAAATAGTATTTGCTCATTGCTGGTGAAATTGCGTGTATTATCCAGCAAGGGAATCTTCTTTTAGAAAACATTCCCTTTTCTGCTTTGAAATTCTTTTGCCTCCTGCCTGTTCTTGAATGAAGAAAATGCAAGATTGGTAGCTCTTTTCTAAGGCTCTTGTTTGAAATGGTGAAAGGCAAATCCAGAATCAATTTGCTTCATGAGATAAGGGCTTGGTCCCTGAGGTCTCTTCTCTTATTTAGAAGGTAATTGGCAGGGTTGCACAATAGAAAATAATTTGCCAACAAAGTGATTCAGAACTTCAAATTCAAGCACTACTTGTTTGAGAATTTAAGGCAGATGTCATGATAGGCTTTTTACAATAATGTTGTATCCCATTTTGGTCAGTAGATATTTTCAACTAATTTATAGTATTTGTTCTTAATCATCTTTCTTTGTGGAAATTAACCTTCTTGTGTTTGTGTGGTTAAGGGAGAAACACCTGGACATGGCTAGTTTTGCATTTATTCATCCACTGTTTAGTACTTGAAATCCTTTCAGTTTTATCCTCACCTACTAGATCAGTGGCTAATATGCATATTTGTATATCTCCAAGGCAGGAAGTTTTTTCTTCTTCTGATTTTACAAACTGGCCATTGATAAATTTCTTTCTATTTCTCTATTGTATTAGCCTAGTTGTACTACTTTAGGGCAGGCACTGTGTGTGTGTGTGTGTGTGTGTGTGTGTGTGTGTGTGTGTATTCAATGATGGTTCAGTGCCTGGTCATGGTATGGAGGGAAGAAGAAAAGGAGGGGAAAAGAAAGAGAGAAGGAAGGAAAAAGAAGGGAGATGGGAAAAAAGAAGGGGAGTGGGCACAAGACTTATGGACACACTCAATAGTTTGGTGACTACCTGAGGGAAGGGAAGGAGGGGGGAGGGAGGTGAGGAAGTAGGGGGTGGGCACCAGGTATGTGGTGATGGAGGGGGAGCTGAATCTGGGTGGTGAGCACATAATGTGATACATAGGTGATGTGATGTAGATTTGTACATCTGGAAACTAACTGTTACCAGTTAATGTCTCCCAGTAAATTTAACAATAATAAAAATAAATAAATAAATAAATAAATAAATAAATAAAAAGGAGAGAGGAAAAAGAGGGAGTCATTTTTATTTGATTTTTATCTTTTTTTCAGTTTTACGGAAATATAATTGACAAATAACATTGCATAACACCTAAAACAAATGTACATTTATTTGATATGTATATATTGCCAAATAATTACCACAGTAAGTTTAGTTAACATCAATCACCTCACAGTTTAATTTTTATCTTGCAATGAGAACTTGTAAGATTATTCTCTTAGCAACTTTCAAATATGTACTATAGTATTATTAACTGTAGTCATCATAGAGGAATCATTTTTATTTTCTTATTTCTGTCAAATGTTTATGGAACCCCAAAACTGATTATACCAGTAGTAGCTTCTAAGGATAATCTTACTAAATCATCATCAGAGTATAAATATAACTAAGATACAGTTTTAAGCTGGGCACTTCCACTTTCAGGAAAACTTGCCTCAATTTTTCAGGGTACAGAGGCCCATCACAAAAATTCCCTTTTCTCCATTCTTCTTATGCTCATGCCCTTTGACCCCTTTCATATTGTTGACTACTTCATTGTCAGCAGAATCCTACAGTAAGAATAGCTTCTGTCACAAGAAGTGGGAGGAATATGATGTAATGCTTTGGGTAATTCCATTAAACTCCTTTAGCACCTAATCCACTCAAGTCAAAGCTGGTATTGGAGTTATCACTCAGTGAATGGGCTTTGTGCACAAAACAATTCTATGCCCACATATCTTCACACATTACTGGTACACATCCTCAGACAGTAGGCTGCGACAGCTGAAAAAGATGTCTGATCAACTCCTAATGTTCTATATTTTTATTTCATTCTTAACACTTCTTCGCAGACAATTAACTTTTTCCCCCACTTTCCTTTCCCAGTTGATTTTAAATTAGCCCATTTCAGGTTGAGGAATGAGCCAAGTAGCAGCCCAGAAAGGACACAGTCGCCGAATGCTAATACGGAGTTCATTGCTGAAGTGCAAGGCAACATATTTTATTCTTAGAGGAAAGCAATGGAATACTCACTTTTGTAGAATATCAAACCAATTTATTGGAATAAACATGAGATAGACACTACATAGTATTTAGGAAGTATCTAAAGGCTCCATAGGTGACTGGAAAGCATTCTGGGCATTTTTTTTGATCGAGGTATAATTGACAGATCACATTTGACTAGTTCCAGGAGCACAACAAAATGAGTTGGTATTTGTATACACTGCACAATGGTTACTGCAATAAGTTTAGTTACCATATGTCACTATACAAAGTAGCATTGTTTTTCCTTGTAATGACAACTTTTAGGATTTATCTTCTTGGCAACTCTGAAGTAAGACACTACGACATTATTGACTATAGTAGCTGTGCTGTACATTACACACCCTTGACTTATTTATTTTACAGCTGGAAGTTTGTAACTCTTCACACTTTTCACCCATCTTCCCCTAACCCCTCTCCCTCAGCAATCACCATTCTGTTTTCTGTATCTATGAGCTTTGTCTTGATTTGTTTGATTTGTTCATTTGTTTTGTTTTCTTTTTAAAGATTTATTTTATTGATTTTTGCCAGCGAGAAACAGACAGAGAGAGACAGAGAGAACGGGGAGGGCCCAGAGCAGTCTCCACAGTCGACATTAGTTTTCCATATAGTTTCACTCCACAGGCGGGCACAGGGCCATGCAGGGCAGGAACTGGGCCAGGAGCCTCCTGCCTAGGTCCTGGCAAGAACTGAACTGGGGTACATCCCAGTTCAGCATGTGGGTCTGCATGGGCTGGGGCTGGGATTTGATCCTAGGTCCCCAGGGCTTCAAAGCGGGTGCTTAACCAGCTGAGCCATTCGGCTTTCCCTGTTTTGTTTTGTTTTTTAGATTCTACATATAAATGAGACCACATAGTATGCATCTTTCTCTGTCTGACTTATTTTAGTTAGCATGATTCCCTCAAGGTACATCCACCTTTTTACAAATGGCAAAATTTCATTCTTTTTTTATGGCTGAGTAGGATTCCTTATATATAATTATGTATCTTCTTAATCCGTTCACCCACTGATGGACAATTAGGTTGCTTCCATATCTTAGCTATTGACAATAATGCTGCAGGGAACGTAGGGGTGCATATATCTTTCTGAATTAGTGTTTTCGTTTTCTTTGGATATTTATATACCTGGTAGTGTAATTGCCGGACCATATCGTAGTTCTATTTATAAATTTTTGAGAAACTTCATACTATTTTTCCCTAGTGGCTGCACCAATTTACATTGCCACCAACAGAGTGTGAAGAGCCTACTTTCTCCGTATTCTGTCCTTGCTGACACTTGTCTTTCTTGATGATGGCCATTCTGACAGATGTGAGGTGATACCTCCTTGTGGTTTTGATTTGACTTCCCTGATGATTAATGATGTTGAATACATTTTTATGTTCCTATTGGCCATCTCTGTGTCTTCTTTGGAAAAAAGTCTGTTCAGATCCTCTGCCCACTTTTTAATTGAGTTGTTGTGTTTTTTGCTTTTGAGTTGTATGAGTTATTTATACAAGCATATTCTGGATATTAACCCCCTACTGGATATTTGAATTGCAAATATTTTCTCCCATTCAGTAAGTTGCATTTTCACGAAATATTCTTCTTGTTTTCACTTTTTTTTTTAACCACTAAATATGCTAAACTTTTTTAGTTCACTGATTACATAAAAATAATCTAGACTTTAGAGCCTAATTTGGCTCACAAGTTGGTTTGTTCACCCTTGCTATCAAGGACTTTTAACAGCAATAGAAATAGAAATGGCAGATGATCATATCAGTGTTTTGAGTGATCCAAAGTGAACACCAAGCTTCCAGTAAAAGGCTGAAAGCTTTTCTAATTGATTACTTTTAAATATACTGATAATTTTTAAAAGTGAAAATTTCAGGATATTTTACATAGGTTTTTGCTTATTTGGTTTTGTTCTGGATATTGTTTATGCCAGATCTTCAACTTTAATGTGTGTTGGAATCATACTAGTCATCCTGTTAAGAGGCAAACAGATAAGCCAGATGTGGTGCCTGAGGTTGCATTTCTCACCAACTCACCAAACAGATAAGCCAGATGTGGGGCCTGAGGTTGCATTTCTCACCAACTCACCAGCGATGCCACTGTCTCTGACCCTGCGACCCCTCTTTGAGTAAATGGGTGTAGACAATAATTAAGAAAGCCCTGTCTGGTCTTGTAAGTGTGACCAGTCCATGCAAAGGACTTTAATTGAACAAAATCTGGTGATTTTAAATAAAATGCATGACCCTTTAAAAATAAAAACCAAAAGGCATAAGAAATGAATAATTATTAAATTACATAAGTGACTTCACCAATTGAAGAATGGTACTAACAGCCCAGACTATCTAACTTACTAAGCACCAAGTAGCTGGACTACAATCATGCAGAACATATTCATTGTAACTCTTCAAATAGTTTTCATCATTTTTGGTAGATTATTTTAACACCTATGAAAATAATGGGCAATTCAGTGAACACGATATGATAGAAGGACTATTAAAAATTGATATGTACTCTGTAGGTTTCCATGTTGCATTTACTGTAGCACACATAAATATGCAAGTACGTGTGATGTTTTAAAATGCATTTGGTCTGAGGATTTCTAGTGTCAAGTTTCAATCCCATGCAAATGAAAGGGGCTGAACACATAAACCTGTCAAAATCATGGTTTTAATGGAAATGTCAAGAGACTTCTGAAAACCAATCTAATAATCCCTTTTATGCAGTCCTAGGAAGAGCCTGTGATCCTAAAAGAGGTAACCTGTCACCCTGTGCTATACATTTCATCCTATTACCAGCCTCAGCTCCATTATCTAAATGACCAAGCTCTTCTTCAATTCTTGGGCTAAATGATGTCATGACATGACTATCATCATATTTATACCTCATAAAATTAAAAAGGTTATTAAACATAATTTGACCTTTGGCATACTCTAATAGAAGCCTGATTTTTGCCGTTTTCTTTCTTTTCTTCCTTTCTGCTCCTTCACTTTCTCCCATCTCTCATTTCAGTTCATTATCCACTCTTTTTCCTTATCTTTCAAATGAACTGTTGCCCACTTACACTGGCATCGTGTTGCACAACCAAACCTAGGATTATATAAAAGGCAATTCTTATTCTAGTGCTTTTTAATTATTCTTCCAAGCGACCACACAGGACAGAGAAGCCACTTCCATTTAAATTGAAATTCAATGCCAAGTACATTTGTCCTTGAAATTTTTCTAAAGCACTGGGTAACACGAGGTCTGAGGTGTCTCTGTTTTGTGGATTCTATTGTCTTTAACTATCTGGTACTGCAGCACAGAAGGCTATTAACTGTGTTTATCTTTGTGGGTTGGCCCTGAGCAAAACATATGAAAGGTACAGATACTTTGAGATGGGCAAGGGTCATGCATTTGGTATGTTGGACAATTGAGAAGGAAAGAGTATTTTTCAGAATCTTTATAGATTCCTACACTCTATAACAACCTTCTCTGTATTTTAAGGTACATTTAAATATATTAAAGAGAAACAATTATGTTTGGTAAGTGCTGAAAAATAAGGACAATAGGCTTCTTTGTCTATACATATGTATATTACAGTATGTGTATGTATATATTACATGTAATATATTTAGATATTTATATTCATACAAACACACATACACACTTATTTTCTTTGTTCAATGGTAATATATCTTATCCTGAATGTATGGTTCTATAATATACTGAAAATGTTTTTGGTATCAAAACTTTCTCAGTACAGAATTCTTTCCATCTCTTCCACAGTGTTTATTAGTGTTTATTAATTCTTTATGCTCCCTTGTTAATGTCCCTGATGACAGTGGCTTCCAACTGCATAGACATTTTCACAGTTAATTTTCCATTCAAGAAAGCAGTCTCTTACACTCAACTCACAGCTTCCTGTTCTCAGTTTGATTTATTATGCTACTTATTTACACTCATTAGCTACTTATTGGATACCTACTACATAGTAAAATAGCACAGTCCTCCCTTTTAAGCAGTTTGTACTCTGTTAGGTATATAGAGAAGAGAATGGATAATAATAATAATATGATGTGATCTAACTTTTAAATTCATGAATCTATCAATATATATTTATGAATTGAAAACTGAGGACAGTCATCAAGCCTTTATTATACACAGACATGGATGTGTATATAAATACAGATGCAAATAGAGTTATTGGCCCCAAAGAGATTGGAAACTAGTGGGAGAAAAAAATAGTAATATAAAGAGAAAACCTTGTTACAAGATATTATACAATAACTGCCATCTAGTCTTATTCAAGGCAGAAAATCCATCAGAAATGAATCCTTCTCTAGTAAGAATTATTTTCACACCTTGTTTTCAAATTGGTAATAATGTTTTTATTCTTTTTTTCATATTGGCTTGATCATAGATTGAATAATGTATGTACACATGCATTTTATTTTAAAAACTGACAAGGAAATCACTCTTTCTTTGGTCTTTCTTTATGTCCTTTGTTTAGTCTGCCTCTGATTTTGTGTAGAGTGGTTATATTGGTCTGTTCAGGCTGCCATTACAAAAATACCATAAATTTTTGTGGTTTAAGAAACAGAAATTTAGGGATTGTGGGATAGCTCAGTAGTTGAGCACTCACCTTGCAATCACAAGGTCCAGGGTTTGATTCTAAGTCCCAGCCCACGCAAACCCCATATGCTGAACTGTAGCGCAACTGGTAACCACCAAGATGGCTCAGCGGTGAAGGGTCTCACCTCCCATGTGGAGGCCCCTGGTTCAGTTCCCATCCCATGTGGCCCCACATCTACCTGTGTGGAATGAAACCATAGGATGACTAATGCTGTACAACTATGAAGAATGCTCTGAGCCTCCCCCTCGCCTTCTCTCAAACAACAAAAAATAAATCTTAAAAACAATCAAACAAAAATAGGGAAATGTATTTTCTTTCACCTCTGTAGGTTACAAGCCCCAGATTAAGGAGCCAGGTAATTCAGTTCCTGGTGAAGACTTTCCTCCAACTTTGTAGATGGTCACCTTCTCACTGTGTCCTCACATGGTCGTTCCTCTTGGGTGTGTGCATGCAGAGAGCGAACTCTAATGTTGCTTCTTATCTGGACAATAATCCTAGGGCATCAGGGCCCTGTCCTTACGGCCTCATTTGGTAGTAGGTACTTCCTTAGATTCCCCTTACCAACTGTAGTTACCCTGGGGGTTATAGAATGCAAACATTCAATCTGTAACAGTGATCAATATGATTAGTTAACTATTTGCTTAATATTCATAGTATCAATAATGAAACTTCCTAAACACAAAACAAAATGTCATAATTCCACTTTGTATTTTCAATTACATATAGGCTGGTTGCTGGTGATGAATATGTAGTCTGGCAGGTAATAATGCTAATTTTTAAAAGCAAACCACACACCAGGCAGGAATGTCTGGAGAATGTGAATCTCTAAGTCAATGAAAATCACAGATGTTATGTCTCTTACCAGTGAGGAAGAACTGAGCAAGCAGTTTAGCTTCTGTATAGAAACTAAAATACATAATACTTTTATAAATATTATGTTCATTAAATATATTGTATGTTGCCTCATTTTACATAGTTTGCATAAAGCATTTTCTTGTCAAAGTTAAAACTTGGATTAATGTCTGATGTGTGAAGTAAAATCTAATTCATTTTCAGTCATTTCACAGCTTTCTAATTCTAATCATGCAACAATAGTCTTGTCTAGGCTAAGAAAATGGCTATCATCCACAAAAGAATTAGAAGCACACTTTGTATCAAGATGGTAATATTTATTTTTCTGTGTTTGATCAGAGTCTTTATTTGGACTTCAGAACTCTCTTTTTCTCTTTCTTTCTCATTCACATACACACACACACACACACACACACACAAACACACACACACACACAGTCTTCTCACCAAACAATTGATTTGTTATTTCACTTTAAAAATATATCTGATGTTAATATACTGGAGAACAGCCACAAAAACAACAACAAAAAAATGAGTTCATAAGTACACTGTTTCTTCTGTAAAATATCACATGAGTGTTTTTGGCTGCCCAATTAGTCCTTCTGCCTCCTGTCTCTCAGCTTTGTTATGTAGCCACTGAACTTCTTCCAAATTAGTCATCCTGCAACAGATTTTTATCTTTTTATTCCTTTTATTAGTTTGATAAAATAAACACAACAAATTTACCATCTTAGCCATTTTAAGTGTACAGTTCAGTATAAAATACATTCACATTGTTGTACGGCCATCACCACCATCCATCTCCATAACTCTATCTTATAAAACTGAAAACCTATATGTATGAAACAATACATTTGTATTCTTGCCTACTTTCAGTCCTTGGCAACCACTATTTTACTCTCTGTCTTTATGATTTTGTCTTCTCTAAGTACCTCATAAAAGTGAAATCATACAATATTTGTCTTTTTGTGACTAGTTCATTTCACTTAGTATAATGTCCTCAAGATACATTCATATTGTAGCATATTATGGAACACCCATACTTTTTAAGGCTAAATAATATTTCATTGTATGTGTGTAGCACATTTTGCTTATCCATTCATCCACTAATGAGCACTTGAATTGCTTTGACATTTTAGCTATTGTGAA